>NJDC01005865.1:3225-15837 GCA_002245475.1 Calephelis virginiensis | reverse complement strand
TTTTCCTGAGACTTTGAGCACACATCAAAGAAACTTTTGGTGGTTGGTGCTGAGAATGATTCTTTTTTAGTAAAAAATCTGCTATATTTTGATGAGCTTACTAAAAAGTTGAATAGAACAGAAATCTAGTGTAAGTATTATTTTTGCGTGAAAAGTGAAGAGACATATAAAGTTTTAATAATACTTGTTTCGGGTATTGTATACTATATACAATGTTTAGCAATAATTATTTTTAAAAAATATTTCATGTACTGCTTTGGTTTTACTACACGTATGGAAGAATTAAAAGGTAAACAAATGCCACCTAACTACAAAAATAAATTTAGGCCCCAGTTTAAACACTATTTAAATCACTACATAGTATAAAACAAAGTTGATTCCTCTGTCCCTATAACCCTTTGTATGCTTCAATCTTTAAAACTACGCAACTGATTTTGATGCGATTTTTTTAAATAGTTTAAGTGATTAAACCGGAGCGTTTATATAATATGTACATTTTATGCCCGTGGGCCGCTAGTTACTCTATAACTAAAATTGACACCCAACCAATCAACTAACTAAAAAATCACAATAAATGTGTGTATGCTACAAACATAGGTGACGTTGCAGCATGTTCTTTATTGAAAATACAAATTTAGCCAGTTTCGAAGATATATATGTTCAACAAATATTTATTATTTTTGTAATCAGATAACAATAAATACATTATGTAACCAAAATTAGCCATATTTTCTATTTAATACACAATTGCATGTACCAACACTGCACTATCCATTTATAATGCGGCAACATAAATAATCTTGTATACGGCTTGCACCAAATGTCGGCTTAATAAAGGCTAAATTGGCTCAAACTGGCAACTATTTTATATCTCAAGCGAATGCAATACCAAGGTTCTATTTGCTTTTATATGCCTTCGTGATCTTAACTGATTTTATTGAAAGAGAAATAGTTTTTTTAAACCCCGACAAAGAAAGACCCCACTATATAATATACACTACTACCGTACCAAATTGCCTAAACAATATTTACGAAAAAGTAATGAGTGACGAATACTTGCTAAGCCATAGATGTTTTTAGTAACATCAAGGGAGCAGCTCATGCTCATGTTTTATTTATCTATATAGGATTCACCTAGCGTTCTAGCGTTGGTAAATGTGTATTTTTCTATGTTCTAATTATATAACGGTGCCCGAGATTGGATGTGTGCCCGGTGGGCGATAGGCTTACCACCTGTGGTATCGTACCTCCGGCTAGTCGTGGCTGTATCTGCCTATCTCTTCAGGAATACGGACGTCAATATAATTTTACATAATTATATTATGTATACATATAAATTACAATCTGACCGGAAGCACGTAAGATATAATTATAGGTTTATTCGGTAAACATTTTTGTGACTCATCCTGATAAATTAAGTCAATATTAAACATAAAACATGTTGTAAAATTCACTCGGTTTAAAATACATGTTGTCAATAATTTAAACTGCTGTTCGTTTATAATTGTTTTTTTCTTCAATAAATACATAAAGATGATCATATTTTCTTGTTGATCTAATGGTTTAAGTAAGTAAGTATCTTCACGCTCATATCCCCGAAGGGGTAGGCAGAGGCTCAACCAAGGCACCCACGGCTAGCCGAAGACACTAAGTCCCACAATGTGATAGGTGGCAAGCCTAACTCTAACCGGGCACATATCCAATACCGAGCATTTTTTTATTTAAAAAGAATATGTTTACGCCCATATCCCCGAAGAGGTAGGCAGAGGCACAACCAGTACACCCACGGTTAGCCGAAGACACTAAGTCCCACAATGTGATAAGTGGCAAGCCTATCGCCAACCGGGCACATTTCCAATCGCGACCAACATTTTTTATTAGAAAATTGGGACCTCACGTAGTCTGACAACTGAACCATTAGACCACAGAGGCTATTAAATACATTAAGGTGATTATATTTTCTTGAAGATCAAATGCAGTATCACAGTTTTATTTATTTGGCTTAATATAATATAAATAGTTAATTATTATTGTGTTGTTAAATTTTATTACATAAGTGGTATAAAATATAAAAATACTTTATTATACTTACGCTATATGGATAAGAGACTTGTTTAAAGTAAATCTTTCTATACATTATTATATATAAATGAACCTCTATTTGCCTTGGTCATCTCATCGCCTTATCGCCTGAACGAATGGACTAATTTTGATATTTTATTTAATTCACGACGCTTGACGTGTGTGTGTGTGTCTGTGTGTGTATGTGTGTCTATCTGGGGTATCGTAGTTCTTTAACGGATTGTAGGATTTTGTTTTGTTTTTTTAAAGCTGACTTGATTTGAGACGGTTCTTAGCTACAGTTTATGGATATCAGTCCAGGATTTCAAGGTCATCAGCTCATTCGTAAGCACTGGAATGGATATTAGACTCACTATGAACATTTATTTCACTTTAAAACTTAAGTGAGACCTAACAGTGAAAACACTAACGAATGCTAGTACCACTGAGCTGCTTTGATGATGGAGCTCGAAGATAAGAGACGTAACCGTGCAATCCTCTTGCTAAACCATTCCAGTTTGGACACATTATATTTATCATTACTAAATCTGCTCATATTTTCTGATGATGACAAGTAACTGATGAATAAACTGGGAGGAGGCTGATGGATCAAAATTTAATAAATACAGTTCCTGTAATGTTTCGCAATCTTGGCAATTCATTTGAAGCGTATTATAAATGGAGGTGTTGTGAATTGGACGTGTCTCTGTGTGTCTGTTTTTGTCGTCATAACTTTTCACTAATGTTATTCAAACTCTTGATAAACAGAGTTTTAGATGTTCTAAAATAGAGAACAAGTAGGTGGCTTTACATATGCTGAAGACAATCGCAGTCTGCAGAAACTATAGATTCTATTGACGCATCACTATCATGAAGCTAAATTTCTACTGGAAATTAAACTCCTAACAAAGACCTGATGTCGTTTCTAAAAATATTTCTGACTCACACTAATGTATTGACCTATCTTTCTTAGAGTCTTGTGATGTCAATTAATAAAGTGTAAACGAAAGAGAGGCCCCACTCAATCTGTCTGCCAGGTAATATTTCAACTCTTGATATACAGGTTTTTTGATGTTCTAAGATAGAAAGCAAGTAGCTTTACAGATTCTGAAGACAACCGCAGTCTGCAGACACCGTATATGCTATTGATGCATCACTGTCATGAAGCTAAACTTCTACTAGAGGTTAAACTCCTAACGAAGACCTGATGTCATTTAGAAAAATATTTCTGAGTCGCTCTAGTGTATCGACCTCTCTTTCTAAAAAAAAAAGTATCTTCACGTCCATATCACCGAAGAGGTAGGCAGAGGCAAGGCACCCACGACTAGCCGAAGACACTAAGTCCCACAATGTGATAGGTGGCAAGCCTATCGCCAACCGGGCACATTTCCAATAACGACCAACATTTTTTATCAGAAAAAAATCCAATTTTCTTTGTGTTCGTGATTCGAACCCGGGACCTCATGCAGTCAAGTCCAACACCCGGACCGCTAGACCACAGATGCGATACCTTTCTTTCTAAGAGCCCTATAATGTCAAATAATAAAGTAAAAATGAAAAAGAGGCAGTAGGTACATTACAGAAAGTTAGCATGGTCTTTGTTAGGAGTGTAACCTCCCCTAATATTATAGCTTCATGGTCACTATCCAATGGTCAGGGTTTTATAACTCTATACACTCTTGAACCAACAAAATGAAAGTGGTTAATGCAACAAATATGCGAGCCAGAACATAAAGTGATCCTTCAATATTATAGTGAGTACCTTCTTAAAAAATATGGATATTTAACGATGTTTAGGCTGAAAGCACTTTTACGGGAGGGGATTTTTAAGTCTCGAAATTTGCACCCAGTATTTTGTCATTTTTATGTTTACCTGGTTAAAAATGGTAATATTGAAGTGACCGATTGACCAATTTCAAGAGATAACGTTTAAAGATTAAAGATATTCACACTACTATATTAAAAATTGTGCATGGTCATATATACATTAGTGGGTGAATAAATCATTCTCTGTTTTCGTACTAATACTTTTGATTTGTGAGCTCCGATGCAAAATAAGGAAAGCTATAAGTTTGACGTACCTGTGAGTTTGTGTGAGTGTGTGTGAGATATTTTGCCAGGCTATGGGATACACAGACCCCTGCTGCGTGCAGTGCAGTGACTTTAGATTGTAAAGCGTGTATGCGGGTGGATGGCAACATATCACCTCTGTTCGATATTAACATTGGCTTCAAGCAGGGTTGTGTGTTGTCAGCACGCTTTTTTCTCTTGTATTTATACAAATGTCTTCATAGGTTAAGATCGATGAATGTGGGAATACGCATGGGCGCCCAAGTGGTAAACTGCCTGCTTTATTCAGATGATGCTATACTTTTGGGCTCTACAAACACTAGTCACAGTTGTTGAAGGAGATAATAAAGAAAGGAGCTTACATTTGAATGCGATGAAAACCAAAATAATAGTCATATTTTCAAATGAAGAAACAATTCTACTTTTTTGCTTGTTACTTATAATTTATTATTTTATAAATATCTTACCGGTTTCGCTTATAACAGCATCATCAGGGCTACAATTTAAAATACCTAAAAGCAGAGAAGCTATTTTTTTTAAAAGTAGTGTAAGCGCAAATGGAACAATAGGAAAAGTGGGTTTTAAACATTTTTTCAGATTTTCAAAGAATTTAATTACGATAGATTTAAATAAATTTGAAATAGATGTTAAGTTTTTCACAATAGGAAGTTCTTCTTTTAACTGATTCATTCATTGAGTTTCGTTCCCTTAGTTTTGATTGAAGCTTTGGAATTTCATTCCCTCTATGTTGCTTGGAAAGTATTTTATTATTTAAAGAGACAATATGTCTCTAACGGAACATTGGAACGTAATAATAGAGCCATTATATCTTTCTACTTCGGGGAATTTCTAATAAACTGTATATTTTATTTATTCTTGAGAAGTCATTCCATTTATATTATTATTCTAAGTTGTTTTTGAAAGATACGTAGCCAGAATGTATGTAAAAGTTTTAGCTGATGATCTAGTGCCAGAACAAGTGAATGAATTTGTATACCTTGCTTGTGCTTTTAACAGAGATGGGAATTACACCGTGGATGTAATATAAACGAGAGTGTTTTCAGGGAATTGTGTGGATGGTGCGTTGGGTAAGAGGTTTTGAGTCGTGGTGCTGGTAGATATACTTTGCAAAATTTTGTGCTTATTCTAACATTGTTGTATGGAAGCGAGAGTTGTGTGTGTGTAAATATTTTTATATGAGCTCTTGGTTTAGTAACAAAGGAAATGGGATTCTCAACCCTCGACGAAAAAATATGGCTGTCATGAGATTGACTTTTAAACGGCCTTCAGTTAAAGGAGGTGACTGAAAATGTTTAATTTTATAATTACAATTTAGGAGATTTCCGCTTTGTCGGGTCAATGTTCTTAGCCGACTATAGCGAGCGGAGAGTGCCAAATCTAACAAAGGTGGCTGACCTGGCTGGCTTTCTTCCGCATTCCCTTTTCATATGACCACGCCAGTTACAGAAACTGTTGGCATCAACCTCGAATATTACCCGAGTGATTTGATCTTGGAATATCATCATAGGTTACCCCGGGTTTGACACTCTATAAGAGAGGCCGGTAGTCATTATAGAGTCAGCAATATATGAAAATAACATCGGTTCTTTACTAGGAGTGAATCCTCCAGTAGTAGTATATAGCTTTATGAGAAAGAAATAAGAATGACTGATGAAATATGGGGTTACTGAAACATATGATAGTCATGACAATATTATATCGACAATAAACCGCCAGAATTGTAAAATGTACATATCCCTGTATGGAAATCCCAAAATAACGATGCAAATGTTGTTATATGGATGTAACAAGCCTCTGACCGTGTTTCATGAATGAGTCTATTTCCGAATTGTGCAGGAATTTTCTCACTAATACGGCTTTGACAAGCGGCACGAAAACTACGTGCAGTTTTTACTTTAAATATACCATCGTGAAAACATGTTGCTGCTCGTATTGTATAGTTTATAACAAAACCAATAACTTTTTATTTGTGTTATCACAAAACCAATGACCTGATATTAGTTACTATTACCGTTAAACTCACGTTACTGATGAGATTTAAATGCTAGGTTGTATTCCTCATATCACACTATCATACGAATATTATATATGCGAAAGTTTGTATGTTTGTTTGTTACTCCTTCACACAAATACAGCTGAACCGATTTTCATGAAATTTGGTACAAAGATAAAGGGTAACTAAGATTAACACAAAGAATTTTTTTGGTCCCGAAAAAAATTTCCTTAGGGACCATTAACTACGTAGGCAACGCCGCGGGCAACAGCTAGTATTATTGTAAAGTTTTGCAATAAGCTTATTTAGTGTACAATTTGTATGTTGTAATCTGGTGTACCTTCTCACATTTTTCAAAGTTTCTAACCAAGGTATATAAGTAAAGTAAATAAAGAATAAATAAATTATCCCTGAACAGGTTACATAAATTGAATCTATCCCGAAAGTAAGTAAACTATATGCTTGTGATATGGGTATTAGTCAACACGGTTAGTCGATGGAGTTGGGCATGTACGTTGGCAAAGATTTAAATTCTAAAGATATCTAAAGAAGCTAGTAGATCCTAGATAGAACTGAGGCTACTTAGTCTAATTAAAAAAAAATGTTTAAACCTAAATAACAGAGGTTGAAATTTCCATATGGAATTATTTATAATTTCTAACAATATTAAAACAATCAACAGACAGCACATTCAACAAGTTTTACTTTATGTTATTTATGTATGTATGTAAAATTTATTTAAATCCGTCCACCGTACCGTATTTTTAACCAACGAAAGAAGAAATAAAATGAAATGGTGTTACAGAATACTTATTCGTACAAACGTATTCTACCACATTGTGGTGTGCAAATATCTAACTTAATTAAATGTATAATTGTAGTTTTTATTTTGGTTATTTATATATTTTACATATAAGTTTGTTAAAATATATTTATGACTAAGCTAGCACTTAGCGAATATATTGGGGAGGGGTTTGATATTGAGGCAAGACCGGAGGTAGGGGGAAGGGTGAGATAGGGAGATAGTTGAGGTGAGAAGAGGCAGCATTAGTTTTAAGTATATAATCGAATTTTTTAAAATTGCTACAATTCACTTCCTGGTTCGTATTACCACTCGACGATATTTCAAGTAGTTTAGTTGCACCAATCATGGTACTGCGATACATTAATATTTGTGATGGTAATACTGATTCTTTATAATTATCACTAGTACCATCAATGGTACTAATGATACAAAATTGTGTCACTTGTACCATGAATGGTACAAATCAGTGGTACTACTGACACTAAGGCAAATTGATTAACCCAATCTACCGTAAACTACTTGTACAACCATATCTTTAACACGTTCCAGCGCGGTACTCCACACTGCTATGACACTAATATTTCTCATAGAAATTTTTCGTACGCCTATACCCGTACTAATTATACACAATATTATTTAACAATAAGTTTATGTCAGTGCCTGCTATAACTATATTTATTTTCATTAAAACAATACTATATGATACGCCGGTACGGTCGTACCCGTTATACGGTAGTAACCGTTCTGGCATATAATTGTAGTCAATCTATGTACGAATACAATGCTACGGTGACTGCCGTGTTACATAATTTTTACAAAGATCTTCACTGCAAATGTCATTTGCTTTATAAGAAGTCAGTAAATAAAACAGTATTGTATATAACACTAACAGCTTTGGTAAGGCCTCTAACTACTCGAGATTAACAAAGTTATTTATTTATCATAAATATATATTTTCAAATTGTATAATCTAAAAAACTTAATAAATCAGTCAGTCTTCTTAATTTTTTGTATTGTATATAATCAAAACAAAAACTAAAAAATAAATTAATTAATATCATTAATTAATCAGTCAGATCCAGTCTCATTTACTACATAATTTATATGCCATTCCTCGAAACAAGCAGGACAAAGAGGATTTTTACAAATTTTGCACCTAAACCTGGTTTCCTTGCGCTTTTTCTTCTTGCTACACAAAGAACAGTTGAGGTATTTAATATTCCTTCTTGACTTTCTGTAGTCGGAATGGTTTCAGGCCAATGACTACTGTATACTATTTTTGCTGGCTGTTGCGAGGGCCCTGACATTTCAGTTGTAACACCATCATTTGTGCGTCTACTGGAATAAATACTTCCTGTTCTGACAACATCTTTGCCTTTTAGGCTACTATCGAGTTTGGTCATTTGCATAATGAGTTTATCCCGATAGTTCAAAAACTCATATCTGGTATTTGGTTTAAAATATTTTCTAAAATAAGTAAAATGCGTTCCAGGTAGATATATCTAGCAAATGGAAAAACACTTTCTTATACCATCTGATGGACTTTTGTGGAGAAGAATAATATGCCACCATCTGATCTTTACGATCTATACCTCCCATGAATTTATTGTATTCGGCTACTTCTTCAGGTTTCTTGGTAATTTTTCCAAATCTATTTGAGACATAAGTGAGCCTTGGATGATTCCTTGTGGTGATACAATATACTGGTCTTTTGTCTTTCCATACAGAGACATACACTAGATTTTTGCGACGCCAAAAATGATCTCCTTTTTTCAATTTAGTAGCCATAAGAGATTTTGGGTTGCTTTTTCTGGTCTTACGTAATGTACCACAAGTATGCGTTCTAAGTTCTAGCAATTTTTGGCTAAGGTCCACGTCATTATAAAAATTGTCCATAAAGACGTGGTGGCCCTTCATGAGATATGGTCGTAAAAGTTTTAGTACTATTTGTTCCATTTTTTTTGTAGACTCTTCATCTGCATCGTTTCTTCCACCGTACATGATAACATTTAGGACGTACCCATCAGCCGTAGTTAACTCGTAGAATTTTATTCCATATCGTACTTTTTTGCTTTTTATATACTGACGAAAGTGCAGTCTGCCCCTAAATAGTATTAAAGATTCATCTAGTGATAGTTTTTTCCCAGGACCATACACATCACGGAAATTACCACACAGTGCCTCAATAAAGTCGGTAATTTTTTTTTCGCCTTTTGCGTCAGTGTTTGCTGCGCAAATACAATGCAAAATCTGTTCATATCTCCTTGCAGACATTATATAGCTATAAAATGGGTGAAAATATAACGGGTTAGAGTATGAAAACATCGATATTCTATTTGGCGCTCTAATTTGACCCTGTAACAAACACAAACCCAAAAAAGATAACATCTCTTCTTTTGTAACTGGTCGAAATGATTGTTTCCTACTATTTCGTGTATGTGGTTTATTTGTATTAGTCAAGTATGTACCATAACTATTCGTCCTGGATACAATAATTCGAGTGATTGATCAGAAAACACCGACATGAAAACATCCAACTCGGTGGAATTATGTGGTAATTCAATTCGGAGTCCCTCATTTAAAAACTCAAAATCAAATTCCGGAATTGGTACTGTATTCGAATGCCATTCATCATCTAGATGTTTGTGATTTTGATTAGGCAATACTTGCGAGTCTGCTGGTAATACTGGATTTTCATCTCCGAGAGAGACGCCAGAGGGCGCATCGACAGGTACGGGATCATAACCATTTTCTAGGATAACTGGAACAGCTACATGAGAATTATCAGAACTCTCGTTAGGTTTATGAACATCACTTGATAATCCTGGATTTACTGGTATAGACATGTCAGTAGTGTACTCTGAAGAAAATATACCATCTGGGGCTTGTATAAATAAATTAGCTGGCGTTGAACTTAGAGGATCAGCTCTTGGCATGCCTATTGATGGAACTAACTTGCTACGTTTGCGCTGCAGTTCACCGGTATCAGTTACTAATTCTGATGAACAATGAGTTGAATCATCATCAGAACTCGATAACTCGTTGACATCAGGTTCATAATTCGTATCTGACCCATATTCCCCGTTGTGATCGCTATATGGGTCTCGCTCCGAGGTTGTATCGAGGGTAGACACGTCATCTAGAAGCTTCTGTATCCATTCCTCATCTTTATTCATCTAGAAACAAAAATATTGGTAAAAGGATAATATAAATAAGAGGATAATGTACCACCCATTTCAATTATTACTTACTTTTATTGTGAAAGGCGCGATGTAGGTATTCTCAAACCGTACTGGAACAAACTGGCGCGCGACCGCTACTGACCGCTCTCAGCGAACAACTGGAGTGGAGGTGGAGACACTATACTAACGCGTCCAAGTTACTTTCATACAAACACAACTGTCATCACCGTACTGTCAATCTGTGTAGCCCCTGAGTATGTGTGAGTTTGATACCTAAAATGTTATTACTAATCATGTATTTTTGAAGCTAAGAACTCAAGGTTCCTGTACAGAATGACAGTAAGACTGCTTTCTATGAAACACTAATGTAAATTTGACGGCCCTCACCGTAGTGATTTTTAGATTGTTTTTCGTGAAAACGGGGATACCCGTACTGCCATTATATGAATTTCAACGGTCAACGCCGTTACCGAGTCGGAACGTGTTAATAAGTTATAATTGTTTATATAAACGAAATAAAAAACAATAAAATATATTGTGTAAAGGACAAATGTTTCTAAATAAATTGTGTTATTTTTATAAATATTAAGTTTTTGATTCGGCACATGCAATTTCTCACTATTTCAAAAACATGGAAATCCCTACCAATATAATAACGCGTAGCAACTAAGCCAATCACAAAAAAGCCAGTACAATTTAGTAATATCAATGTCCGTAAAAATCTCCTGCAGAAATGTCTTCTGGAAAATCAAGCAACAAACAATTTGTCAACAAAGTATCTAACTTGCTTATTGGAACCGACATCGCCGTTTGTGATGAATAGTTGAGAGTAAATTTTATATGTTTGTAACTATCTGTACCCAATTGTTTCATCGTTTTTAGCATTACGCCAAAATCTCTAAAACGTTATATAACTTTTACTCCGTGTTGGTCCCTGACCGCTAAGTGAAATAGACCATTTGCCTTTTTGACAGGCAGCTTGTAAGAGGAGAGCACTTGTTAATATATAGGTCATCACTAGCAAGACCACTGGTGATAGGATGTTGTGAAATGTACTATTCAAAGTACGGGGGCCCTTTTTTATGATATTGGAAGGCAAACAAGCCGACGGATTTTCTAATAGTAATAAAAACTCACGTTGACGTACCAAAGGTGGTAATGGTGCATTATCAACCCGAGGAGGGTTGTTAGGCCCCGTGCAGATGTAAGTTTACTTTATAATGGAACCGTATTACATATACAATAGAATCATTATAATATAAGTAAGTAAGTGAACTAAGTATCTTTACGCCCATATCCCCGAAGATGCTAACAGAGGCACAACCAAGGCACCCTCGACTTGCCGAAGACACTAAGTCGCGCAATGTGATAGGTGTCAAGACTATCGCCAACCGGGCACACGTCCAATCCCGAGTAATATTTTTTTTATAAGAAAGATAGAAAAAATGCATTTTTTTATTTTTGCCCGACACAAGAATCGAACTCGGAACTGGGATTATAATAAACAGTTCCTGCAACTACTTACTTTTGCTCGAGACCTAGCATCCCTTTCTAAGGTTAGCAACGCAAATTTTGAGCCTTTAGGCGTCGTGAGTTTCTGACCACCAGGAAATCCATCTGTATGTTTGCCTTCCAATGTTACACAATTAAATAAATAAATAAAGAGAACAAATCTCCAACAAAAATATCTAATTAAAAAAATGAAAAAATGTTGTAACATGAGTCTACCAAATTTCAGTATTTATTGAGGCATGGCCACAAAAATATAGTAGTATATATTTTGTGGCATGGCGGACATCAATACTGGTTTTCAGTATTCACCGTTTGGTAGTTACAGCTATCGGCAACGTTAAATACAACCAACTTTAAGTCACTTCAGTATGTTGAAAGTAAAGAATAACAAAATGAAAAAGTAGTTACTAAAAATGAAACAGTTTACAAAGATTAAAAGTAAGTAGGTAAGATAGAAAGAAAATAGATCAACTTATGTTCATTTATTTCACTCTGCAAAACTTATGGTTAACTGCAAGTAATATTTATTTGAAATATGAGCAGAAATAATTACTTCTATATACAGCTCACTGGTTCAAGGGTTGGCCCAATTAGCAAAATTGCTTCTGACTTTGCTAACGACACAGTAACTAAAGTGGTAGCCCTTGTGGACAGCTTAACCGAGGTCGTTATGTAATGGTATTTCTGACTACCAAGATAGCTATTCATAACATAAAAGTAAGTAATAAGCAACCCGCTCATTGAATTAGGTACTAGAGTGATATTTCAAAAATTGGTTTGATAAAATCATCATTTAGGATATTTCAAAACGTATTATAAATACTAGTACTACTTATAAACATCTGCAATGATAAAACTGCCAATATAGCCAGCTTTGAAATGTATAACTCACCCTACATATAATATGAAAGTAACTATAAGAATAATATAATATAGATAATATTAATTATCCCTAGAAAAGTTATATA
>NJDC01005864.1:136599-149162 GCA_002245475.1 Calephelis virginiensis | reverse complement strand
ACGCGGAATTAGCGAAATAAAGGCTTATTTTAGATCTGTTATAATGGATTTCCGCAAAGTAACGCCTGATTCAATAAAATATCTTAATAGGTAAGGCGATGAATCCGAGTAAGTTGCTACGCAGCACTGGTGGTAAGTGGCCTTGCTGGTAGTGATCCTTATTTCAACCTGTGCTCGGCTCTTACAAACTATCTGACGGAGAGGCAGATAGTCATTTCTAGTCAACGGACCGGACTACCACTGGAAAGGGGTATACTTTTTGTGAAAACCCCGTTAAAAGGCTGGAGAATGGCAAAGGCTTCTTTTATACCTGAGCAGTACCCGCAGTAGAGCTACATAACTTAATTACCCGGGTATAACCCAGAGCAACATCTCATTCAAAAATATGAATCTAAATTCTCAGAAATTCGTTCTACCTACTGCTACATGTAAATACGAAAAGTATTTTCACGCCCATATCCTCGAAGACACTTAGTCTCACAATGTGATAGGGGGGCAAGCCTATCGACAAACAGACACATGTCCATTCCCGGGCAATGTCATTTTTATTATAAAATTGAAAATACACATTTTCCAGTTTTTTGTTGCCCGACCCGGGAATTGAACCCGGGACTTCAGAGTCAAGTCTGATGCCGGACCGCTAGACCACAGGCGATAATAATCTTAGGTGATATAGAGACGTTCTGTCAGAAAATTCTACGTTTCAATAAAATATTGTACATGGACTTTTGCATGTCACTACGTATCCGAAGTTTCAAGTTAGAACATTTTCGCATAGGATACCAAACAGGTTACATTTTCATTTATTGATTTGTTCGTATCGAGTACTATTTGAGAACGTGACTTTTGGAGTCTTAAACTCATTGCTAAAAGGAAATGTTCCCGTTTTATTTATCTTTGTATTTAGACCGTCTCGCTAGTTAATCGAGAGGTTAGGGCCACTCATTTATGAGGCTCGGGTTCGACTTTCTACAGGGACAGGCATTTGTACGATGAACATATGTGTTTACATTCTGGCCCCCTTACTAATAAAATTTTCGCGCCTGCTGATCTGGTGTATAACTTCATTTATGCTAAGAAAAATGAAGTTACACACCAGATCAAAAGGCGCGGAAATGTTATTAATAAGGGCGTGGGTGTATATTAAATTCATAGTCGTATTATAAATAGTACCAGGATGATCGAGCTTTGCTCGATATTTTTTTTTATTTTTTTTTTAGGAAATTATATTTAAGTACGACCCATAATATAAAATTTCCTAGCAAACACCCATTGACTTCGTGTCACTTAACAACTCCATCTGCTGGAACAACTTTATTGCTCACAAAAAATAGTATTATTATTCGCCAATAGATGTCAGGAAGAGTCATATTTTTCAATTTAAAAAAGAATAAAATTTTCAATTTAAACACGAATAAAATGACATTTTCTAAAAATGATTCCTAGCTAGATCGATTTATCGCCCCCGAAACCCCCTACATACTAAATTTTATGAAAATCGTATAAGATATTTTTATGTAGTAGTATCGTTGAGTAAGCCTATAAGCATAAGTCTATGATTTGCCTATTCTGAGGTTGATCATTTCGTGTAATTAATGTGAGGAGTGTATTTTCGGGCTTCGACAAAAAAAACAATATATAAAGTAAACTCGCGAAAAAATTGGTATTTGTTACCAAAATGAAGCGCACTGAAATGGCGACTCTTGTAGTTCGCTGGTAATAATGTAAAGACTTGCACTTAATGCACTTAAGCACACGATGACAATCACGACGTCAGTGTCAAACTCCTAAACTTTTACTCGCACATCACTTTTTGCAAAAATTAAATCTTCAAAAATCAGATTCTCGAAAAAACAATATTTTTTGGATTTTTTGGGCAAAATTTAAAGGTTCTGTAAAAACCTGTTTATAGACCTATGAGCGGCTAGTAGACTATACCGATAAATAAAGATTATTGTTAACAGTTGATATTAATAAATTTGTTTTTTTTGTAACATTGTTGAAATACATTGTTTTTATTTTTGTGATATTCTAGTATATTATTACCACATTTAATTTAATTTTATAGACCATATTTAAGAGCCGGCATTTATTTAAATAAATTATATTCCTTAACATAAATTTACACTACATTTTAAATGATGTCCTGGATTAACAATTTCTGAAAAATAAAGGATCCCGAAAGACTGTCATATCCTCAAACTGTTTTGAAGACCCCTTAATCTTTTTGAGAATTTTTAAAATATACATACTATTTATAAACGCGAAGTTTTGTCTGTCTTTCTGTTGCTCTTTTACGACTAAAGCGCTGAACCGATTTTGATAAAATTTATTTACAAATCCGAGTTCAAACAAACATTTTTTTTTTCAAAAATCTCCCCAAAAGAAGGGGATAAAATTTTGCATGAAAATCGTAACTATTTTACAAACAGCTACATAATTGTAAATAATTTATAGTAGATTAAGGGCTCAATTAATAACAATCCATGCCGGCGTCCACAAAATAGAATAAACCATCCTTTCTGCCAAATAGATCATAACATAGTTAAAACTTATAAGAAGAGAAAGTCTGTAATTTTCAGCCGTAGATAGGCCCTATATAAGGATATTGGTGTGTGTAAATTTGTTAACATTATTGACTCTTACAACTCGTGCATGCATCCTTTATGTCAAAAAAGATGGTAGTATTTTACTTATTCATTGTTTATATATATTTTTGTTGCCTCTGTGGTCTAGCGGTCCGGGTGTTGGACTTGACTGCAAGAGGTCCCGGGTTCGAATCCCGGGTCGGCCAACAAAAAGAAAAATTGGATTTTTTCAAATTTTCTAATAAAAAAATGTTGGTCGGGATTGGAAATGTGCCCGGTTGGCGATAGGCTTGCCACCTATCACATTGTGGGACTTAGTGTCTTCGGCTA
Organism: Calephelis virginiensis; assembly: GCA_002245475.1. Lineage (NCBI taxonomy): Eukaryota > Metazoa > Arthropoda > Insecta > Lepidoptera > Riodinidae > Calephelis > Calephelis virginiensis. The sequence continues at coordinate 146,244 of NJDC01005864.1, read as the reverse complement.
GTCGTGGGTGCCTTGGTTGTACCTCTGCCTACCTCTTCGGGGATATGGGCGTGAAGATACTATATACATATTTTATATAGTACATTTCTTTATAAGTAAGACCGTTAGGGTATTATAACTTTCTAGACATTTTTATTGAACAAAAGAAAACTATTATTTTGCTAGTAATTTCAGAATTACCTATTTTTAAAGAAATAAACATAAAGTAGAATTGAAATCATTGAACTATGGTAATGGTTAACAAAATATAATTATTATTATATACGTTATCAGACTTAATTTGACCTATAAATATGTACTTAAACTATTATGTAGATAGTTCTGAAATCGGTTACTTTTTTATTTACTAGGATGATTACTCATTGCATAGTATTTTATATGGAAATATTTTACTTCGCACTTTTTACTGTTTTTGCAATTTTAAATATATATTATAAAATTTGTTGAATGGCCATCTACGCTATGAGTTTGTGTTTTTTATTCAACAATAATTAATATAAAGTAGTGTGTATACTACTGTGCCAAACCAGAACTAACATGGTAATTACTCACAGTGATCCATGAACAAACAGTATTAAAAACGTCAAACAGTGGTGTCTACAACATAAAACTTTAATTAGGGTATTAAACCGGACCGTTAACTATCTTAAACAGAGTTTAATGTTGGTATAATAGTTTCTGAACAATTAATTAGGTACAAGATAGAGAGAAGGTAACACTGACTTAATTTTTTGATTATTATTTAGGGCCAAATGCAATATACACCTTTAAGTTAATTCAGAACTTCCCAAACTGTGCGTCGCGACGCTCTGGGGCGTCGTGGCACTGTGCCAGGGGCGCCGCGTGGCAATTCGACCGAGTCGAGTGACTTATCCGAGTCTAGGAACTAGTTACTAGTCTTGTGCTTATTATAACTGGTCTAAATATTTGGTCCATGGGGAGGGGTGCGGGCTAGGTTAAGAGGAGTCATAAAAACAGTATTTGATTCGGAGTAGCCCTCCTCTGACACTGATTGGGTTTAGGGAAGTCGTTAAAAAATAGCACGTCCTAAGGACGTCATAGTACAGATAAGTTTGGGAAGCCCTGAGTTAATTCATTGTTACTGAGCCATGGCCAAATTATCGCTAAAAACGTTTATTGTTCGCAAACACAACAATAAGAACGGAGAGTAAGTAGGATTGAAAGAAAGTATTGTGTAAAAATGAGATACAACATGCTCGTTTGGTTCTGTTATGTAGGTAAAATGGCAGATAATATGACAAAAAAGATACACAATGCGAATGTAGATGGTAGTAGGTACCCGGGGAGACCTAGGTTGATATTCCACGATCAAGTCGCTGGGGGTTATCCGAAGTGGTCAAGAGTCTTCGAAACCGGCGTGCTTTTATGAAAAGGGTAATGAATGCTGAGGAAACCAGGCAGGTCTGTCAGGATCTCCCCCCGATCATAGAAGACCTCGCCACGTGTTATCGGATCCCCCGGACCCAATAACCGCGGCAAACGCTATTCTCCCAACTCCAAACCGGAACACGACAATCTCACATCACCTTAACATAACACTACACCGTCGCCGCCGGTCTCGGCGACGAAGACCTCTCTTGCGCCCGGCACCTAACGCCGAGCGACGAGCCACAAATACTCCTCCACCAAGTCCACCCAGTAACCAGAACGCAGCACCAAGTCGAGGTACGGTCTCCCGGGAGACAGCCCTTGGTGCTGGCGTTATAGGTAACAGCCCAATCCATCTAAATAATGATGTCTCAGGCTGAGCACTCTGCTCGGCCCACAAAGTTCGGTGAAGTTGTAAAAAATCGTAAGATTAGCAACAAATTAGTCATTCAAAAAAAAAATGTCAGGATCACGAGGTTTGGCAGTCGATACTCTGTGCCAACTCCGCAAGGGACTTGGCTTGAAGATATATGTGTTTGTGTATGTATGTATGTACAGCATGATCGGTTGGTTATCCTTATCTCAGACGTATTTTTTATGATATTGGAAGGCAAACAAGCAGACGGATTTCCTGATGGTATTCTTATTACGCCGAAAGGGATGTTTGTCCTCGAGCAAAAGTAAGTTTACCGGCTACTTTACCCTCCAAAACGGAACACATCAACCGTAAGCATTGACATCATAGCAGCAGGAATAAGTAAGGAGGTGGTACCAATCAGGGCAAGTTGCTGCAAAACTCTACCACCTAGTAGGATATCACGGTGTTTGTACGGTAAGCCTTTGATCGCCTTTTACGAGCTACCTGGCAGGTAGGTAGACCGGATGTCACCGAGGAGGACAAACGGGAATTAAGAAAACAAAATTCCCGTATGTCACCCCCTGGTCACTCTAGTCAAAAAACTAACATTAAAACTAATATCTTTACTTGCATGGAAATGAACATTTGTTTTTGAACTGTAGGTATAAAAAGAACTATTTGAAGTTACATATTTACGAATTTATTCAAAAAAAATTTCTTTTTATTTAATTTATTTATTTTTTCTGGCAAAAAATGAATCAACAATCAATTTCGACTTTTTATATTTTCAAAAGCAACGGTTTTTAAACAAAAATCTACATTCAACACAATCAAAAGTATGTATGTATTAATCATAACTATTATTTGTAAAATCACATATGTCTTTTCGAAGTAACATTTTTATTCACTAACTCATAATCACAGAATACTTTACTTTAATTTCCCTAATTTATTTTTTATTAATTTATTTATAATATTGATAAATTAGGCTATATAGTAGATTGACCTATTGATGAGGCCCTTCTATGATGATTATATCCAAATAGAGTGAAGAAATCTACTACATTTTAAGTAGAATGCAGTTCAAACAATAAAGGATGAGTATTTTAATACTCGGTAATAAATTTATATTAATAATGTGTGATAAATAGTTAATTTTCATGATGGAAAGGAAAGAAAAACTATATTTATATTATTTAAAAAAAAACTTTCTAAAATATCTAATTTCAAACTAAATAAATAAGTTAAGTAATAAGTAATAAATAAGTAAATTTCATTTGTTGAAAAAGAACCCTTAAAGATGAACCTTATAGAAAAAAATCATGAATTAATTCCCGATTGTAACGGATTTGTCCGCCCCCGCCCCCCAGTGACATGCGGTAATTTTTTTCAAAAGAATTCTCACATGTCACCGGCGGGAACAAACTAGGGGGTGACATGCAGGAACGACCGAAAATGCGTCACAGTTCGTATCTGTGATAGACGTGTGCTTTTTCAACTATTACTAATTATAACTTTACTAACTATAACTAAATGAAACCCTAGCCCTATTCATGGATTTCAAACTTAAATTTTGTTGAAAGTTGTTCATTTACAAGCCTTTTTGTAAGCTCACTGTAGCTGACTCGTTTTTCCATGTCAAATGAAAACCTGAAAGCGACAAAAGGCCGGGCGTGCACCTCCTATAAGCTTATTTTATCGAGTACCAGATAGGGAGTCCACCTCGTCCCAAGGTTAAAAACAATTCAGTCCTTACTCATTTTTTAAAGGCTACTGATATAATTACTTTTATAGTTTGTCGAAAAATTAAAAAAAACCTGTCCTTTAATCTAGTCTATTTTTTAATTAACAAATTACATGTTTGTAATACGCATAAAAGACAGTTTAATTGTTTAAAGAATCTGCATGGCTCCTCTTTAAAATACCTCTCAGGTTTCGTTACACTAGCTTTTTAGCTCCCGCCAAAAAACAAGGGGTGTTATAAATATGACGTGTCTGTGTGTGTGTCTGTCTGTGGCAAAACTTTTAAACGTATTTACTGATTTCCATGTGGATTTTTCTTTGAGAGCTGGCGTGTACATTATATATTACCGAGTGATGGTAATATATTCGATGGTATAGCATAGGTTGCCCACTCGTTCTATAACTGAACAATGAATCCAGCGCGGTGTACATACTCGTTAATATTAATTTGGCTGCCATCTTTCCATTGTACCTATGACGTGGCTTCATGGTGCACATGAAATCGATACTACTATTAACTATTAAGCGCGCTGTAACCTATTAGCTTGTAAATAGCCTTCATTGAGTTGTCGAGCTTAATTACAGAATATCAGCCAACTGCTCTCCTACCAAGTAGTACACCACATAAGAATCGAATTGTCAACTTATTTTCCTACGAATATATAGTAGGTAGGTGGCTATCCCACACTGATTTAGCTAATACTTAGCGTCATGTCGTCAAAGCTGGACACTGTTGTATTCCTATATGAAGATTAAGATAGTCGGTACGGATAATCGTGATAGCTTGAAGGTGGGGTATTTCCCAGCTTCAAGATGGTAACGCATTTCATAAAATATAATCTAAATTTGAAGTCGTACCAGGTATGAAATCATCATCTTAAGTCACTGAAATCATCATTAAAGTATCTTCACGCCCATGTCCCCGAAGAGGTAGGCAGAGGTACAACCAAGGCACCCAAGACTAGAAGAAGACACTAAGTCCCACAATGTGATAGGTGGCAAGCCTATCGCCAACCGGGCACATTTCCAATCGGTTGGTCGGCAACATTTTTTTTTATTAGAAAATTGGAAAAATCCAATTTTCTTTTTGTTGGCCGACCCGGGATTCGAACCCAGGACCTCATGCAGTCAAGTCCAACACCCGGACCGCTAGACCACAGAGGCGATTATCAGTATCGTTATGTACCAATAACTCCAAAGTGAACCGCCAGATATAGATTAACCTTGAATGAAGCCATTAAAAGGCTAGCTTAAAATGAAGAAAAACCGAAATTGGTTCATTTGTAACAAAGTTTTAGGGGATCCCCAAAAAACTGCAGAAAATTCAGATGAACAGCCTTTTTGTAAGTCGGTCGAAAAATCCAGTTTGTTTTCAACACGGTATTTTCCGGTAAAAAGTTAATTTTTCAACCTGTCTCGGTATGTGACAGGCAAAAACTCAATTTTTAAAACTATTACATTTGAACACAAACCATTAAAATACAGGTATTTCCTTACCAACCCATTGTTCAGGGCACGCGAACCAAACACGCAATGTTATGGTAAATTACATTTTCAAAATTAATTGCTTAACCCATAGACGCCATTTTTATGTTATTACAATAATTTACATTATTCTTAGTCTAGCTCTTTGGTCGAGGGGTTAGCGTCAACGCCTAACGTTAAAGACCATTCATGAAGTTTGGGTACGATTTCCGACAAGAATAAACATTTGTGCAATGAACATAGACGAATTTATTTCTAAACTAGCTATTTTCTGCGACTTCGTACACAAGTCGAAGTGATAGGAACGAAAGATTTTCTCTTAATAAAGGGTATTTTAAATGTTGACCCGAACTATAAGACCAATAACTCAGACCAATAAACTACTTTTTTATTGATCTGAGCTAAGATCCGTTAAGCAGTTTTTGCGGAAAAAGCGAATTGCCGAAAATTTTAGTAACCTTCTTTTTGGGTTTTGTATATAATAATTAAAAATTACTAATTATAATATTTTGGGTTCTATAAGTGTATGTTATACGTAGCAATCAGTTTTTTTTTAATTTGACGCATAAATTTAGTTTTATTACTGTTTTAATAAATATACTTACTTATATCAATTACAAATTTATTTGAATATTAATGTGGGTAGAAGCTGTTTTTCGTGTTAAACTTATTCAAGTTACACACGGGAATCCTCAGATATAGTATGAAACTTAACTATATAATAAAATACAATAACTCTTTATTGTGCACCAAAAACAATATATGTTATCTGTAATTTTACTAGCTGCTGTCGTCAATATACATACCTACATATCTTCACGCCAAGTCCCGTACGGGATAGGCAGAGAGTATCGAGTGCCAGACCTCACGATCCTGACTTGTCTGGCTTCCTTCACATTAATTACCCTTTTCATTTTCGGTTTCGGAAACTTGAAACCGCCCTCAGATAATATCCGAATGATCTGATCGTGACATGTCAACCTTGTTCTTCCCGGGTACCTACATCCATCCACATTGACATTGTAAAATAGACAAAATAAAAGCAAATAAAAAAATCGTTAAGGTTAAATGAAACAAACAGATATAAGTGTCAATAGATGTCAAGACAAAAGTACATGGAGTAGACAATTGGATGGATATGAAATCGTTATTCATAACAGCTACTTGTGACACTTAACAGGGGGCTGAATATGTAACTCAGTTATCAACTCAAAATAGAAATTTGTACATCAAATAGCTGTCAAATGACGTGTTTTATATTTGCTAGCTTCAGTGACCAATAGAAATACAATAGAGATAGCAAACACAAATGAGGTCATTTGATGTACACTTTACCATTTTGAGTTGGCCACTGAGATACATATTCAGCCCCCTGGGGGCTGATTATATATCTTAGTTGCCAACTCTAACTGCAAAAGTGTATATCAAATGACTCATTTGTGTTTAATATCTCTATTGTATTTCTGGTGGTCACTGGAGATAGCAAATATAAAACACGTCATTTGACAGCTATTCGATGTACACTTTTCCATTTAGAGTGGGCAACTGAGTTACATAATCGTCCCCAGGACGGGGTCTGAAACACCATTAAGTGATTTGATATGTCAAGTGGCGGATTTGATAACGCAATACCAGTTTTTAACGTTGTTTTAGTGTTATAATATTTTATCAGTAGCAGTAGGTATATACATATCATTTTGATGTGTATAATTTTTAATTGAGTCATTGTTTAGTGTTTAAATATTATTTTTTAGTATTTTTTTTGTCCTTAGAATTTTCTCATTTTTTAGGGCTCCACATGCAAAGGGTAAAAACGGACTCTATTACTAAGCCTCCGCTATCTATCTGTCTCCAGGCTGTATCTCATAAACCGTGATAGCTAGAAAGCTGAAATTTTCACAAATGATAAATTTCTGTTGCTGCTATAACAACAATTTAAAAAAATATATTAAGGGAGGTCCCGATATAATAAACGTGTTTTTTCGTATTATTTTGCACAATATTAAAAACGGTAACAGGTGGACGGTTCAAATTTTCATAAAATATTTACTTGTATATTACCTTTCAAAATAAATAATTCAATAACAAGAAAGTAAATATTAAAGGGGGCTCCCATACAACAAACCCTTCGTGAGCCAGTCCGACACTTGGCTGTTTTTTTTTTGACCTAGGTTTACAGGCAGTAGGCATCAGGGTATCAGGGTAGGGTAGGTAGGGATCAGGCATTGTCTGAGGGTGGTGGCAAGTCTCCGAATCTGACGTGTTTGTATGAAAAGGGTAATGAATATGAAGGAAGCCAGGCAGATCTGTAGGAATCGTGAGATTTAATGTAAAGATATGTATGAATGTTATAATAATACAGCAGATTTGTTACGGAGAATGCCAAATACAACATGGAATTTAGTTTGTTTGTTATAAAAAACTCAAGTTAAAAAAATGACAGTAAGTATTATGCAGGTATTACTTATAACTTTACTGTTGTTTTAAATCTCCCCAACATATCTACCTAGTTAAATAATATCGATTACCCACATATTAATTATTAACATAACGCATACACTTGTGCATCCTACCTCCATAAGTATTCATAAAATGAAAAAAGAAAATCAACTTTGTAATATTTTTTATACCATAGCATTTTGGAATGTCGGGCCCGTATTAAAGTTTTTTTTTTTGATAAAAAAAGTAAATTACAGCTCTTAACTAAAACCTGACTTCGTTTCGAGTATTTTTCTAGAACACAAGTCTGCTATTTGCCGGCATCTTAACATAAGAAGTGACATTGTTGGAAAACTACATAGATCTTTTAATGTACAAATACACATTAATACTGTTCCACTAAATAAATAATAATAATAATAAATAAATATTTCTGGACAAGTTACACAAATTGAATCTAACCCCAAAGTAAGCAAATTATATGCTGTTATGGGTGTTAGTCAACGATACTAATACATATAATTAATTAAATAGATACCTCGATAAATTTAATGAACACCCAGACCTGAAAATGCAGACATCTAAATTTTCATCACACAAATGCCTGCCCCTGTCGGGAATCGAACCTGAGCCTCGCGGTTGGTCGATGTAGTTAGGCGTGTACGCTAGCCACTCGACCAACGAGATAATAACTAACTTTATATTTTTAACTTTGAAATAATTATTTAAAGAAGTCAAGCCCACTGACTTTATTTTGGCGAATCTTCTCAGTGTGTAACCACTATCTCGATCTGCCTCCAGATTTTAAAATGTCGACGAACACAAACATTCTACCAAAGACAACTAACTAACAACCTCTTTAGAGTTTAAGACACATACCAGCTTAACTATATTTATACAAAATTATAATGTGGCAAACTACTCTGCCGTTTCGCAACAAACTCTAAATGTTCTAATCCCTACTGTAAGTAAATCACCCTTTCTTATATCTATCAATGAACTGAAATACCTATTTCTGTCACATTTTATTATTATCTCGCTCTCGTAGGCTATCCACCATTGTTGCGTAAGATAACGACGAGTTTCTATTATAATGTTGCACCTATTGTTTCTGTTCTATGTTTCTGTTACAAAGTCGTAAGATATATTATGTTTATATATATATATTTTTTTTTCGAAATGACTACTGTTGTGTACGTCTATTGACTTTAACAACGTCACCGGGCTAGTGGACGAGCAGAGTGCTCAGCCAGAGATGTAATTTTGGGTGGGGCCTGGGACCCCCCTCCCTAAGGGTGTCTCCTGTGAGACCGTACCTCGGCTTAGGGTGGGATCTTGGTTCGTTTCGGAAGAGGATATTGTGGCTGTGTTCCGCCTAGGGCGGAACAAGGGTCTTCGCCGCCCCCGGCGGCGGCGGTGTCGCGAGTTTGTGTGTGAGTGTGTACTGTTGTATGAGGCGTTTGCCTCGGTGATGGGGTCATCGGGGTCTAGGGTCACGTGACGGGACCTCCGGCGAAGCGGAGGTGGGTCCTTCTCGAGGAGATAGTCGTTAGCTGGTTTTATATATTCAATTCTTTTTCATCTTATACTAACAGTTTACCCGCGACTTAGTCAGCGTACAATAGCTATGATTTTTTTCTCCCTAGTGTAATCCTTAAGGAGTAGATATGAATACAATGTGTCAACAAAATCGGTTTAGCGCTTTAGCCGTGAAAGGGCGATAGACAGACAGTCAGATAAACAGACAGATTTTCGCATTTGTAACATTAGTATTGATGTACAATTTACACATAAGTAGGTGGACAAATGACGTTTGTTATATAATTTGACTAACTTAAGGTTAGATTTTAAAACTCCCGCTAAAGATTTCCCTATATAGGACATCACACAATATACCAAGGTGCAGTTATGCCCATAAGTGAAGATCCGCGAAGAAGGCACCTGTAACACCACAACAAGCACCAGCTCTCCCCTACTAAGCTTTTTTTCAGCAAATTTTTTAATCTTCTTTAATTATAATTAGTCGCCTCTGTGGTCTAGCGGTCCGGGTGTTGGACTTGACTGCATGAGGTCCTGGGTTCGAATCCCGGGTCGGACAACATAAAGAAAATTGGATTTTTGCAATTTTCTAATTAAAAAAAAAATGTTGGTTGGGATTGGAAATGTGCCCGGTTGGCGATAGGCTTGCCACCTATCACATTGTGGGACTTAGTGTCTTCGGCTAGTCGTGG
>NJDC01005864.1:101088-117048 GCA_002245475.1 Calephelis virginiensis | reverse complement strand
GGCTGGTGACGTCATGACTCGTACTAGGTACGACATAGTGTGACAAGTGAAGCTGTTTTAAATGAATGTTTATAAAAGTTAATATTACAATTTGGCAATAATATTTAAAATAGGTTATCGTTTAAGCCTAAAACACCCTTGTATTAAAATCCTTTGAAAGTTACCCTATCTAGTCCCTAGCATATGTGTACTCAAGTACCCATTGTGTAGTCTATATGAAATAAACGTCTTTGAATTCAATGCAATTTCAATTAAAGTTAATTGTCGTCTCTGAGTGCGACCGTTAATCAATTGTAGTCATGCGTGTTCACTTACCACTCAACGCAATCATAAGAAAATAAAAATAGAGTCAAGTGTTATCATTTGTTCAATATAAACATCAACAATTAAAAATACATAAATCAATACGTCAACAGCTCCGGTAGCATTATACTTGTTTACTTACAATCAGATTCAACATACGATTCTTTTTATTACGAGAAAAAAAAATTCTTCACGCCCATATCCCCGAACAGGTAGGCAGAGGCACAACCAGGGCACCCACGACTAGCCCAAGACACCAAGTCCCACAGTGTGATAGGTGGCAAGCTTATCGCCAACCGGGCACATATCCAATCACGAGCAACATTTTTTTATTAGAAAATAAAAAAAATCCAATTTTCTTTTTCTTGCCCGACCCGGGATTCGAACCCGGGACCTCATGCAGTCAATTCGACAACTTAACCGCTAGAACACAGAGGCAATAATATGGTACGAGGAAGTATCTTTAAGTCCGTATTTTTGAATAGGTAGGAAGAACAACTAGAGCACCCAAGACTAAAAAAAGATACGAACCCCCAGTTTTCAAAACGCAAATGAATTTAAATCTACGATTAATCTCTTCGTAACATCTATTAAAGAGTTAATTGTAAACTTCTATACCGAACTTACGTTAAACATTATAAGAGATAGATTAAAATTGATCGGCTTTTCGAAACTAGGAGTTAGTCCAACAATGTGATAGGTGGCAAACATATCACTAACCGGCAAGTATCCAATCTTAGGCAACGCTGTTTTTATTAGGATATTTAAACCACAAATTTCAATTAGTATTGGTAGTAGTTATATTTATAGGGTAATATAATAATAATAAATCAATATACATTAAAATTATTCTCCATTTTCTAGTTTTTTTTTGTTTTGATAGCTATTGTAAGGAGAAGATTTTTAAGAAAGACCGAGAAAATTGCAGAGAAAATGAGAAAAACAATACTTTAATTTCGCTGTTTGCAGCTGTTAATGTCAAGCTATACGAAGTTCGCCGAATCGGTTAGTAAAATAATTACGTTCGCAAACCGCATTTATCTATATATTAATACGTGTGCCAAAACTTTGGACTCCTTTTTACGAAAATTGCGAGTACGCAGGAGCATAAAATTAAGAACACTTTTAGTTTATGTGTAGGAGAAGTGCAGAACGATAATATTTTAATGTACTTTATAAGCATTAATAATGCTTATAAAGTACATTAAATCAATAAATAAAACATTACCCACACTACCATGCATTTCACACACACAAACAAATATATTTATGATAACGGTAAAAGATCACAGATGGCGCACTAACTATTCATAAAGTTTAGTTGTTGGTCTTGAAAATGAAGATGACGTTCTTATCAACAAAATATTAAAATTTATTATGGTCGAATTTCGACCAATGGGCGACCACTAGTAATTATGAATTTACCACAGAAACGGTTTTTTTTAATCCGTTTAGTTTAACACGCATTTTTTAAACACTTTTAAGAACACTGTGGGTATAATACATATTTGTGAAGCGGCACGCGTTGTTTAGGCTAAGTATTTTGTAACGAAAACATTCCAAAAATAAGTTGCCTTTAATGGCCCGCTTCATTCAAGTTGACAAGATACCGACACTGAGAAATATTTAAACAAATAATGTTTCCTGCTTCTGAGGTCATCTTTAGATAGCTTTTAGTATTCATTACATTTCATGTACGTAAATAATTTATAGCGATATCGTCTCATCGGGATTTTATCTGTACAAAAAGCAATTATTTTTCAGTTTTTTTGCTTGGTGTGGCTTTACTTGGTTCTTGAAGTATGTAATATTTTTTATCCAAGTTTTTTAAAGTGAAATTTCTTTATCGACGTAGGGCTGAATTTGCCTTCACATTTTTCTGTCACTCATCACATTTCACTGTTACGCTCCTCAATAAAAACAACTGTATGTTATCGCTGAATTTCATACAGCGTTGTTCGTGATTTTTGTCTAACCGGCCGGTGTATCTTTAAGCTATCCCGCAGCTAAGTTACACCTTGCCCTACGCAATTTACATATTACATATAAAGTTGTTTTTGAAGTAAAACTCATTTTCCGTTACGTTCTACGAATAATGATGTCATAAAGAAGTTTCGCTTCTTACGAGTGTACACTAATACACATACACCTTTTTTCATTATTAAAAAGATATCTTAAACGGTAGTAAAAAATACAGTAGATGTGATCGGCGCTCAAAGCATATTTTAGCATTATTTTGTTTACGAAGTTACGTCTTTGAAAATAGCAAGGAAAGTTGTCATTTATATAACCTATCTGTGAAAATTAGGAGCTTATCTTTATCTTGAGTATATCTTTTTTAGAGTACCTGAGAGTTTCAGGAAAATGTAAATGTGAATATGACAATACTTTATAGATATACAAGGTAACATTTAAAGTACCAGCCAAATTTTGAGAGAGAGTTGGGAATCGATAATACTTTCCATTGACGAGGTACTAAAATATAAGTATCTTCACGCCCATATCCCCGAAGAGGTAGGCAGAGGCACAACCAGGGTACCCACGACTAGCTGAAGACACTAAGTCCCACAATGTGATAGGTGGCAAGCCTATTGCCAACCGGGCACATTTCCAATCCCGACCAACATTATATCTTGTTGGCCGACCCGGGATTCGAACCCGGGACCTCACGCTGTCAAGTCCAACACCCGGACCGCTAGACCACAGAGGCGAAAATATAAAAAATGCAAATTATATTTTTTAACAGACTCAAAATATAAAGTGCATGGTTATGACGTAAAATCGTTTATATCAAAAATAAAGCAATAATATGCTAAAAACATTTTGTAGGTAACCCTATGCCATTATGGTTCCCTTTGAGGCGAATTGTTTTGGTTTCAAATACTTCTTTGTACCTACAAAAGAAAAATAGAGTAGGATATATTAGAGATAAAACAGTGGGATGCTCTGTTGGCACATAGATAAACGAGAAAAGTTTGAAACTAGGTCGACGATTACATGGTAGTCTTAAGTGGACGTCAGACGGCGGATTTTGAATAATACGCATTTAGCATTTTTTTAATAAAATAGCACAATTGACGAAAAAATAACGTTACAAAAAGTTTCAAAACTTAGCATACAGTAAAAATAATTAAGGTTTAGTGATATTTCTAACTCAGCTCCTAATTAATGATTTGCCTATTGCCTAAAACAATGCTAAAATTAATTAACAAATTTGAAAACCGCTTCCTTTTTCTAGTAATCGTAACTACAAAGTTACAAAAAACATACTTGTAGTAAAATTTAAAACCTCCTTCTTTTTCACATCGGTTAAAAAACTCTTTACAGGTGGACTTGCACAGAGCATCCCAGGGTTGATTTTATAACGATTGAAAACGGAACCCTATAAATGACGTTTCTAAAGTAATATCTCTGGTAATATATGAGACATAAACGTCCGGAATCTTCGGATCGATTGTCGATTTGGCACCGACTGCTGATAAATTATCCTGATAACACTTGTTTTTTAGTTTAGATTGAAAAGTAGGCGAGTGTATACCAGGATTTGGGAACATACTTGTTAGATAAACACATTTACAAAAAAAACAATTCCCGGGCTCTTCAGAAGAACTTGGGCCAATTGCTTTCCTATCACGCTCTTGTACAACAGACATTGATGTATCACTAACACAGTGCTACTCGTGTAGTATTGAGATGACTTGCTCGGATTAAGACAATTTTACCTAAACTTAAGTGCGTTAACAAAACTTAGTTAGCCATTAACATGCTTTGATTTTTGAAATTTACGGAAGACGATATTACGTCTAGTCGCATGTTGGCAATGCACTATTGCTATTTTAAATGTCTACTAGTTGACCCAACAGACTTTGTCCTGCCCTAACTGTAAATATTTTTTTTTCTTATGAACCCTTTTCTTACAATAACTAACGCAACAAAAAAAATTACCAAATTGGTACATTTTTTTTGTTGCGGATAGCCGTTAACGCATGATGCTATGACCAATAGTAATGGGTATTTATTTTTACATAAGTTTGTTTTTTTCCATCTACTGGGCAAATCATTTATTTATTCACCAACAAATATAGAAAAAGGATAGAAGCGAAAGATTGAAGAAAAACGAGAAACGCAAAAGAAACATGGCAATTTTTTTTTAAATTTATTTTCTTCTGAAAAAAACTTACATCTAAATTACACAAGTTTCGCCAAACTGTGAAGCAGTTTGTTGGCGATGCGCTCAGATAAATACTATAATTATTATTAAATTTTCTTATATAGCGCTTTGCTTACAATTATAAGTTATATTAATTACATTCTCTGTTTTAAATTTACTTGCTTATATGTTATATTATATTGTGCAGCTTACATATTTTCTTAAATTTTTAGGAGTACGTTTTTCAGTTTTACTTTTAAGTAGCCTATATTTAATTTATTGTCCTCGAGGAGAAAGGGATACTTATTACATAATTTGGGAGTTATATACTCAATTGTTCTTTGTCCATAATAATTTGATTAGGAATTTCCTATTTCATGGAATATAAAATGTATTATCACTCAACTTGGTTGCAATAACGTCACGGTTACGATTACGATTTCGGAGCCTTCGGGCTTTCCTTCAGATGATAAAGATATTGACAAAAAATGGTGATGAATATCGATTTTTATGCTCATGGGTCTGTGGTCTGAGTGTTTCATAATAATTTAATAGGTTTTTATGTCTAAAAACAAAATTTTATTTTTTATATTATACAAACTTACAAAAGCTTACAGACTTCTTGGTGGCAAAAATATACACTTCCTATTAACACCATAGATGTAAATTGTGCGTTGCTATATAGTATACTCTTGGCCAAAAACAACTTGACTACTTCTTCTTCTTATATATAAAATTTTTCTTCTTATATATAAAATTCTCGTGTCACAATGTTCGTTCCCGTACTCCTCCGAAACGGCTTGACTGATTCTAATGAAATTTTGAAAGCATATTGAGTAGGTCTGAGAATCAACCATCATCTATTTTTCATACCCCTAACTGATAAGGGTGGCTCACCCCATTTTTTTTACTAAAATCACATTAAAAATATAGCAGAATAACGTCTGCCGGATCAGCTAGTAATAATATAATTTAAGCGTAGTTAAGCTGTAACAAAACCTACAATTATTCCATTATCATGACGTAATTTGATCATTCTTTTTTCGATAGATAATGATTCTGGGATGGTTCCAGATAATGTAGATCTTCTCAATATATGGCCACGATTCCAATCCGGTGGTAGTTTATAAAAACGTCGACGCGGACTAGTACTACTTGCATGGTCCCAAGGAAGTTTGTTTTTATTCTGATTGTATTCACATCGTACTAGTAGTTTTGTCGCCTCTGTGGTCTAGCGGTCCGGGTGTTGGACTTGACTGCATGAGGTCCTGGGTTCGAATCCCGGGTCGGCCAACATAAAGAAAATTGGATTTTTTCAATTTTCTAATTTAAAAAAAATGTTGGTCGGGATTGGAAATGTGCCCGGTTGGCAATAGGCTTGCCACCTATTACATTGTGGGACTTAGTGTCTTCGGCTAGTCGTGGGTGCCTTGGTTGTACCTTTGCCTACCTCTTCGGGGATATGGGCGTGAAGATACTTAGTAGTTTTGAGTTACAAATCATGCCATCTTCAAAACAGAACCACCAAAATCAGTTTAATTGGCATAGTGATAGTATTTAAAAAAATGTAAAAAATAAAACAAAACATATAGCTGAATTAAAAACCTTTTTATTTTCAATTAGGTTAAAATACCAATTGGGGTAATTGTAAAGAGAGCAAGAGGGAAGGGAGGAGGGAGATAATATATTCAAATGGCCCTATAATAAGTAATAGAAATATCTGTGAAAGAATTACTCAGCTATTCTAAAAATTACAAAATCACAAGACATTGCAACTATAAAATCACATTTTTAGTGTGTGTGTGTGTGTGTGTGTGTGTGTGTGTGTGTGTGTGTATCTTCACGCCCATATCCCCTAACAGGTAGACAGAGGTACAACCAAGGTACCCACGACTAGCCGAAGACACTAAGTCCCACAATGTGATAGGTAGCAAGCCTATCGCCAACCGGGCACATTTCCAATCGCGACCAACATTTTTTTTTAATTAGAAAATTGAAAAAATCCAATTTTCTTTTTGTTGGCCGACCCGGGATTCGAACCCTGGACCTCATGCAGTCAAGTCCAACACCCGGACCGCTAGACCACGGAGGCGATTTTACATTACATTTTTAGCCTTACAAAAAAAAGCTCTATGCTAAAAGTGTACTCGAATGTGACGTCACGCTCGAGGACTTTTTAAATATCACAGAGGAATTATGTTTGATAGCCGATAGGTATATTAAAAGTTGCGAGTACGGGAGTGGTTTTATGAAAGAGGAGGTTACCAAAATTGCTTTAAATTGCATGGATTAATTATTGGTCACAATATTTTATTAATTTAACTACGTTAAAATAGGTTCACTCATCTAACTTTAAATGAAGATAAAACACGTGAAACATATTTATAAATATAATCGCATGTTTTTTTTGTTGGCCATTAGTCGTAGTTAATAGTCCACATGAACATTTTTTCCGGATAAAAACAACCCTATGTTCCTATTAATCCAAGTTACCCTGTATGTGTGTGCCAAATTTCATGAAAATTGGTTTAACTGTTTTAGCGTAAAGAAGTAACAAATAAACATACAAACTTTCGCATTTATAAAATTAATCGGCTAGTCGTGGGAACCTTGGTTGTACCTCTGCCTACCTCTTCGGGGATATGGGCGTGAAGATACTTTTAAAATTAATAGTATATCAGTTATCTACCCTATATTTCGATAAAGGTCTTTTAGAACTGAGTACATCCCAATTCAATCAACAAATAAGTACGAACATTAGCCAATCATTGCCGCTTTATCAATAGACCGTTATATAGAAACTGTCGATCGACCCTTTGAACTGATAAATATAATGTCACTCCATGTGAGAACGTGTTATCGTACGAAACAGGTCACTGATAAGTGGGGGTTAGGTTTTAGTTGAATTAACTTCTTTTTACCCGCAAACTGAGTAGTAATAGATAGTGAAATTAATTTGGTATCGCATAGACAAGACACAAATTGGTACAATAATGTAAGTTGAACAATTTATGTGATATAAACGATTTGGTATTCTATTCTGAAATATTTGGTTTAACAATTTTATTTCGTCAATAGAATAGAGTACAAAACAATTTTCTTTAGTTTATACAACAAATACATGTAGAATGTGTAAATAGATCGTCGATTTATGAATGAATACGTCTTATCATGCACCAATAATTACGATACTAGACTTAATTACATATTATACAGTTACATTTATACATTTTAAAAATACATGATTACGTGAACCTTAAGTTCTTAATGCGTTCTTTACGTGTGAGTGTGTACATGTGATTATTTTGTCCATATAGTATAAACATACAATGTACAAAACAAAATGATACTAAAAATTATGTTTTCCAGATTTGATTATTGTCTAATCTTTAAGGATTATATTTCATCAAATTTTTTTGTATATAACCTTAAAATTATTTAAATGATGTGAAAAAATGCAAAACAAATAAAAAAAGTATCTTCACGCGCTATCCCCAAAAAAATAGGCATAGTTACAACCAAGCACCCATTAACCAAGCCATAAACACTAAATCCCACAATGTAATAAAACTACAAATTTAATTGAAAACTATATTGTCATAAAGCTTTTACGAACAAAAGTAGCAAATAATACGTCATATACAATACAGAGTAACATGATGATTTGAATCTAAAATAATTTGAAAAACTTTTATGACAAGGATGTTCAATAGATTTTAATATCCATGTAATAAAAAGTAGTGAGCTTTTGAGTTGATACATGGAATACTAGCTGCTACCTGCGGCTTCGCCCGCGTTTTCACAGAAACCCGGTGTGCGATCGGGATTTAAAATAGCCTATATGTTAATCCAGGTCACAATCTATCTGTCTTCCAAATTTCAGACAAATCCGTTCAGCCATTCGAGCGTGAAAGAGTAACAAACATCCATACATACATACTTACAAACTTTCGCATTTATAATATTAATAGGATGATTTCATATCGTAAAATCAGGTCAATTATAAGTCAGATCTATTGAAATTTATTTCCACGACTACTCCACTTTTATGTGGGATATGATTAAAAAGTTTTTATTGTCCGTCCGTTGTCACAAATTGTCAATTGCTAGGCTCTCTATAGTGTTGATTCAGACAAAATGAAAATAAAGTATCTTCTCTCTTATATCGCCGAAAAGGTAGGCAAAGGCACAACCAGGGCACCCAAGACAATTATTTTATGATATTGGAAGACAAACAAGTAGATGGATTTCAAAAGATACTAAAGGTGGTAATGGTGCGTTGCCTATTTGAGGCAGTGATGCTAGGCCTCGAGTGAAATTAGGTTTACCGACTACCTTTGAGGGAAATTGTTTTGTGTTTCAAATACTTCTTTGTTTGTACAAAAGAAAAATAGAGTAGATATATTAGAGATAAAACAGTGGGATGCTCTGTTGGCACATAGATCAACGAGAAAAGTTTGAAACTAGGTCAACGATTACATGGAAATCTTAAGTGGACGTCAGACGGCGGATTTCGAATAATAAGTATTTAGCATTATTTTAATAACATAGCGGAATTGACAAAAAAGTAATTTAAAAAAAAAGTTTTTATATTTAGCAGACAGTTAAATACATGAAAAATACTTAAGGTTCAGTGACATTTCTAATTCAGATCCTAATTAATTATTATAACGTATAATTTGTGCTAGGATTCCGTACTTAAAACTATGTTAAAATTAATAGTTAACAAATTTGGAAACCGCTTACTTTTTCTAGTAATTATAATTACAAAGCTATAAAAAACATGCTTTCGGTTAAATTAAGAACCTTCTGCTTTTTTAAATCGGTTAAAAAGAAAAAAAAAACTTGACAGATAAACTGGCACAGAGCATCCCAGTGACAATTTCATAACGATTGAAAATGGAACCCTAAAAGTGACGTTTCTAAAGTAATACCTCTGGTAATATATGAGACATAAACGTCCTAAATCTCCGGATCGATTGTCGGTTCGGCGCCGACTGCTGATAAATTATCCTGATAACGCTTGTTTAGTAGTTCAGATTGAAATATAGGCGAATGTATGCCGGGATTTGGGAAACTTGACGATATACCTCCTAGTCAGATAGAATAAGCACGTGGACAGGTCATGTGGAAAGAATGGCAAATGAAAGATTGACAAAGCATCTGAACTGAAAATCAAATAAACCATTTCTTCAACCAAACCAAACTTATTGAACCAAATCAAAATGTCAAATGAACCATTTGAATGCTTTTTGTTTTTTTATTTATGTTATAACCATGCATCTTTTATTTGCGAGGAATAAAAGTTATATTTTTTGAAGTGAAAACTTTAGCGGCTTTTAACTTTTTTTGGAAGGGATAAAAACTTCTCAACTCGCGTCAGATCGTCAGATCGTAAGACGGCGCAGGGCGCATGCGCGAATAAGATGGCACAAGATCTAAAATAAAACGTAGATTCATTGCTATTTTTGTATTGCTTAGATATTTCCGAAAAGTATAGGATTCGCAATGAATAATACGCCGCAATATACCTACCATTACATTACAACATGATAGCAGATACGTATAATATTAACAGACATTGCTCTATTTGTTCCATCTTGAAAATAAGCTTTATATGTAGACGAGCAATGTTCGTTATACTGATAATATAGCCGTCCCAGCCGTCACGTAGGCCAAACGCAGGCTATTGATATGAAAATAATATTTGTGCATAAATGATAGTACTTTCATACTGATAATTAAAGCCATTCGTGTAAAATTATTCTCTAACCATTCCAATATATCAAAATTGCCCAACATTCAAGTTTTCACTTCTACTGGCACTCCTGGAGTGCAACCCGTCTTTTTTTTTATTTTTTTGTTTTTCCATAGATCGAAAGTGCTATCGATTCCAAACAGTTTCTCAAAATTTAGCTAGTGCTTTAGATGTAACCCTGAATAATGAATTCTAAAAGTTATCACCGTTAAGCATGAGAAGATTCAGAGAAAGAAACTCAGCTGACTTGTCTTTTTTCCCTATTTTTAATATAATTTCGTTTTCAAGGAAATTGTTTTAAGGCCAATTATTCCCAAGCATTCTTATCATCTAGAATCTAGATATTCTGCAATCTGACGACCACACTTAGAGATATCAACTAACATTCAATACCTGTTTTATTTATGATATTGGAAGGCAAACAAGCAGGCGGATTTCCTGATGGTGAGAAATTCAGGAATAGGTAAGGCGCTGGTACCTATCCGATCGAGTCACTGTAAAACTCCACCACCTAGTCAGATGTCACGGTGTTAATGACGGTAAGCCTATACTTGCCTTTTATAAGTTGTCTGGCAGGAAGGCAGATGGTCTATTCTGCAAAGGAGCCCGGACATACACGAAGAAAATATCCAATTAAAATTACTATTTCGCATAGAAAATGTCTATTAACTGACTTTGAGATAATTGAGGTATGCAGTCGTAATAACCTTTTTATACAATTTTGATTCAATACCTTTAAAAATTTCAATATGAATTCTAATCCGTCGTTAATTAAATACAAAATCATGATTAATTGATAAATTAAATGTTAATTCACGTCTCTGAGTGCCATCGTAACGTTTAATCCCTAAAGAGGGTAATAACGCCGCCAACCAGGTTATCAACGCCACTAACTTTCTATTGACGTGGTCAAAGGGTCGTAAAAAATAAAATCTCTATAAAATATCTAGGCTTATTGCTTTCCCATCCAGCATCTTGCAAGTTACGTCAGTTTGCTTGTCATTTTTAACGACTTTCTCGGATAAGTACAACTTCCTTATATATTCTTGCTATCATAGAGTACTGTAGAGAGCTGTGCAAGTTGCTCAGGTAGGGAGCCTTACCTATTCCTACTGCTATAATGACTCTTGCATGTTCCGGTGTTGAGAGTAGGATAGCTGGTGGATTGCACAATACGCCTTATATGCCAGCTACAGGTCAGCGACACACCTATTACATCTGTGGTATTTATTATAATATATAAATAAATAAATATCCCTGGACAAGTTACACAAATTGAATCTAACCCCAAAGTAAGCAAATTATATGCTTGTGTTACGGGTGTTAGTCAACGACACTAATACATAGAAATACTAACATAGTTAGCTGAATAAATTTAATAAATACCTAGACCCGAAAGTCCAGAGTCTAGACATTTAAATGTTCATTACTCAAATGTCTCCCTCCGTCGGGAATCGAAACCGAGCCTCGCAGTTTGTCGGTGTAGTTAGGCGTGTACGCTAGCCACTCGACCAACGAGGCAGTTCACGAGTATCACCACATTATAGTATAGACACCAGTCTACCATTAAAATGAGTTTATGTTCGCGATCAGTCGTGTCTACGTCCTGAAGAGTAATGTAATTGGCAAACGCAAAAGACACCATATTTTATGACCATATTCACCCTACCCTATGATGCCCATGTTGGTCCGGATCCTCTGTGTAGATTAAACCATCTGCCGTCCTGT
The DNA here is from genome assembly GCA_002245475.1 of Calephelis virginiensis. Lineage (NCBI taxonomy): Eukaryota > Metazoa > Arthropoda > Insecta > Lepidoptera > Riodinidae > Calephelis > Calephelis virginiensis. The sequence continues at coordinate 105,109 of NJDC01005864.1, read as the reverse complement.
CTGCCAGTTCGTAGCAGGCCAATGTAGGTGGAGTGTAGTGCAGAAAGTTGCCTAGTCCAAAATCCACCGTCTTATCTATTACTGCCGCCATAATGACAATGTCATGTTTCCGTCCGCTGACTTGGATAGTCGGTTGATTTACACAATTGACTTAACGCCCATTAGCCCATAGTATTGAACAAAAAAATTTCGTTTAAGAGTTACGATATCACTGATAGACGGATACACATACAGACACTCTCACACACATATACACCTTACAATCAACAAAGATGTCTAAACAACAGATGATCCAAAACAAATATCAGAGGGTAATTAGATTGCATCCGTGTTGTACCCAGGGTCTTCAGAAGAACTTTGGCCGATTGCTTCCATATCAAGCTGCTCATATAAGACAAAACTTAGTGTGTCACTAACACCGTGCTACTCATTGAGTTTTGCGACGACTGCTCGAATTACGTCAATTTCACCTAAACTTAACTGCCGGGGAGTTTGTTTCGCCGTTTCTTCTCCCGACGGGCTAGGTTTGGAAACGGTGGTAGTGTACGGTAGATAGGACTAAAAATTAATCTACCTTTACATTAATTTATAACAAATTATGAAACTTATATTCATAAATAAATAAAACGTTTATTAAAATATAAATAAGGGCTGTGATTTAAATGTACATTTTTATAGAAATATGTAACTTTTTAAAATTAACTAAATATTTGCACACCACAATGTGGTAGAATACGTTGTATTCTTGAATATCTTTATAACAACTTTTTAACACACATATTCCGCAAATAAATAATTTTCATTTCATTTCATTTAACCGCATTAATTAATGAAAGTTTTATGTAAATTTAGCCAACATGTGGCAGGAAGTAACAACTTGTTGTTGGCAACACACTATTGCCTTTTTTAACTACTAGCAGATCCAACATACTTTGTTTTTTTTATGATATTGGAAGGCAAACAAGCAGACGGATTTACTGATGTTAAGAAATTCACGCCGCCTAGAGACACCAAGGGTGGTAACGGTGCGTTGTCAACCTGAGGCCGGGATGCTAGGCCTCGAGAAAAAGCAAGTCTACCGGCTATCTTATCCTCCGAACCCGAACAGGTCATGACGTTATGGCGGCAGAAATAGATAAAGCAGTGGTACCAATCCGGGCGAGTCGCTGCTAAACTCTACCACCTAGTCAGATGTCACGGCGGTAGTGACGGTGAGCCTATGCTCGCCTATTACGAGCTGCCTGGCAAGAAAGGCAGATGGTCTATTCTACAAAGGAGCCCGGACCAACACGGGGTACACGGGGGTTTGTCCTGTTCTTACTGTAAATATTGCTTTTTTTCGTATGAACCTTCTTCTAATAATAACTAACGCAACAAAAAAATATCAAAATTTGTCCATCCGTTCACGCGTGATAGGATGATCAAGAGTAATGGGTATTTACTAGGTGGTAAAGTTTCGCAGCGACTCGCCCGGATTGGTACCACCGCCTTACCTATTCCTGCCTTCACGACGTCAAGATATGTTCCGGTTCGCAGGGTAAGGTAGCCGGTAAACTTACTTTTGCCCGAGGCCTAACATCCCGGGCTAAGGTTGGCAACGCACCATTACCACCTTTGATGTATCTAGGCGGCGGAAATTTCTTACCAGGAGGAAATCCGTCTGCTTGTTTGCCTTCCAATATCATAAAAAAAAATGTGTGAGTTTGTTTTTCTATCCGTCTACTGGGAAAATAATTTATATATTCACCTGCAAATATAGAAAAAGGATGAATGCGAAAGATTGAAAAAAAAAACGAGAAACGTAAAAGAAACTTGGCAATTGACTAGGAATTTCCTATTTCATGGAATATAAAATGGATTATCACTCAACTTGGTTGCAATAACATCATGGTTATGACTACGATATCGGAGCCTTCGGGCTTTCCTTCAGATGATATCGATATAGACAAAAAATTGGAATGAATATAGATTTTCGTGTTCATGGGTCTGTGGTCTGAGGGTTTCTTAAATATGCGACAGGTTTTTATGTCTAAAAACAAAATTTTATTTTTCATATTATACGAACTTACAAAAGTAGATTTCCGGATGGTAAGATATATTTGCTTCCTGTAGATACCATAGATATTAGTTGTGCGTTGTTAACCTGATAGTATACTCTTGACCAATAACAACTTGACTACTGCTAAATAATATAATTTAAGCGCAGTTAAACTGCAAAAGGTCTACAATTATTTATTTCATTATGGCGTCGTGATTTGATATTTTTTACGAAAGATGGTTCCAGATAATGCGGATTCGTTATTAGCATAGTAATAGTATTTAAAAAATGTAAAATATAAAACAAACCGTATAGAGTCGAAACTCGAAACTATACTCTACCCTGGGTAGGAATTATACCCTACCCTGTAGGTAGTCTGTATAATTACGCAAGAAGCGCAACCCTAGCTACATGTTTCCATTCGTTTATCGTTTTGTTTATCTAAACTACTTCAGTATCTTCACGCCGGATCCTTAAAAGAGGTTGTGATAGTCGTGTAACGTTTTTTTTTCTGAAGAAAAAAGACGGATGGTTTACTAAAAGTTGCGAGTACGGGAGTGGTTTTATGAAAGGAGACTTTTCCGAAATTGCTTTAAATTGCATGGATTAATTATTGGCCACAATATTTTAACAATTTAACACCTTTAAAAAAGGTTCACTCTTCCAACTTTGAATGAAGCTAACACGTGAAATATATTTATAAATATATTCGCACGTTTTTTTGTTGGCCATTAGGCTTTTTATTTATAATCAACTAGCTGTTGCCTGCGGTGTTGATGTGTGGTTCACAGTCCCACAGGAACATTTTTTTCGGGATAAAATCTACCCTATGTATTTATCCAAACTACCCTATAGGTGTGTGCCAAATTTCATGAAAATTGGTTTAGCTGTTTTTGCGTAAAGGAAAAATTTGCGTAAAGGCAAACGTTCGCATTTATAACATTAATAGGATAAGATATCAGTTATCTGCCCCATATTAAATAAAGGAATTTTAGAACTGAGTACATCCCTATTCAATCACCAAATAAGTGCGAACATTGGCCAATCATTGCCGCTTTATCAATAGACCGTTATATATAAAGTGTCGAAACCCTTTGAACTGATAAATGGAATGTCACTCCATGTGAGAACGTGTTATCGTACGAAACTGATAAGTTGCGTTTAGGTTTTAGTTGAATTAACTCTTTTTTACACGCAAGCTAAGAAGTTTGGTGTCGCATAGACACGTCACAAATTAGTACAGTAATACCTTACCAGTTGAATGATTTATGTGACATAAACGATTTGGTATTCTATTCTGAAATATTTGGTTTAACAATTTTATTTCGTCAATAGAATAGAGCGAAAAACAATTTTTGTTTGTTTTTAAATACCAAATACATATCGAATAGATCGCCGATTTATGAATGAATACGCTTTATCATGCACCAATAATTACAATACTAGTCTTTATTACATGTAATTATATTTACAAATTTTAAAAATACATGATTACGTGAACTTTAAGTTCTTAATGCGTTCTTTACTTGTCTAAAATTGGCAATCTTTTGTCTGAAATTTCGTTTTGGGGCCAGCAGGATCTGGTCCAATTTAACCCTAACAAGACACAAGTTTGCGCGTTTTCCGCTAAAAAGACTCCCTTTGTCGCATCTTCTCGATTTGAGAGCGTTTCCCTTTCTGCCACAGCCTGCATTGGTATACTCGGCGTTGACATTTCGAGTAATGTTCAATTTCGGGGTCATCTGGAGGAGAAGGTTAAAATAGCCTCTAAAAAACTTGGTGTGCTCAGTAAAGCGAGACAGTATTTCAAGCCGACCCATCGCTCACAACTATATAAAGCGCAAATTCGGCCTCATATGGACTACTGTTCTCAACTCTGGGCAAGGGCTCCACAGTACCTGCTCCTTCCGTTTGACCGCATTCAACGTAGAGCAATTCGAATTGTCAATGACCGGGCAATCACCAATCGGCTTGATTCCTTAG
>NJDC01005864.1:84658-99717 GCA_002245475.1 Calephelis virginiensis | reverse complement strand
CTTTAAATTGCATGGATTAATTATTGGCCACAATATTTTAACAATTTAACACCTTTAAAAAAGGTTCACTCTTCCAACTTTGAATGAAGCTAACACGTGAAATATATTTTTAAGTATATTCACACGTTTTTTTGTTGGCCATTAGGCTTTTTATTTATAATCAACTAGCTGTTGCCTGCGGTGTTGATGTGTGGTTCACAGTCCCACAGGAACATTTTTTCGGGATAAAATCTACCCTATGTATTTATCCAAACTACCTTATAGGTGTGTGCCAAATTTCATGAAAATTGGTTTAGATGTTTTTGCGTAAAGGAAAAATAAACAAATATACAAACGTTTGCATTTATAACATTAATAGGATATCAGTTATCTACCCCATATTTAAATAAAGGAATTTTAGAACTGAGTACATCCCTATTCAATCACCGAATAAGTGCGAACATTGGCCAATCATTGCCGCTTTATCAATAGACCGTTATATATAAAGTGTCGAAACCCTTTGAACTGATAAATGGAATGTCACTCCATGTGAGAACGTGTTATCGTACGAAACTGATAAGTTGCGTTTAGGTTTTACTTGAATTAACTCTTTTTTACACGCAAGCTAAGAAGTTTGGTGTCGCATAGACACGTCACAAATTGGTACAGTAAGGTAAGTTGAACAATTTATGTGACATAAACGATTTGGTATTCTATTCTGAAATATTTGGTTTAACAATTTTATTTCGTCAATAGAATAGAGCGCAAAACAATTTTTGTTTGTTTTTAAATACCAAATACATATCGAATAGATCGCCGATTTATGAATGAATACGCTTTATCATGCACCAATAATTACAATACTAGTATTTATTACATGTAATTATATTTATAAATTTTAAAAATATATTAAAAAAGTATTTTAAAAATACATTAAAATACATGATTACGTGAATCGTAAGTTATTAATGCGTTTTTTACTTGTGAGTGATTTGTGTACATATTGTGATTATATTGTCCATATGTAGTATAAATATAAAATTTACAAAACAAAATTATACTAAAAATTGTGTTTTCAAGATTTGATTATTATCTAATCTTTAAGGATTACATTTTCTCTCAAAAATCTTTTTTGTAAATGACCTTAAAATGATGTGTCCACGCCCATATCCCCGAAAAAGTACGCATAGTCACAACCAAGCACCCATTAACCAAGCCGTACACTAAATGCCACAATGTAATAAAACTATAAATTTAATTAAAAACTAAACAACAACTAAACTAAACAAGGCGCTATCGAAGCTTCCTTCTTAGGGTCTTCCTGAGCAATTATGTACATGGATCACTAGTTTTTTGACGGGGCGTACCATCAAGGTCGTTGTCGACGGTGTGTGCTCGGAGTCCAAGCCTGTCAATGCTGGTGTTCCCCAAGGCTGTATGATTTCTCTTGCTTTGTTTCTTCTACATATCAATGATATGTTGCAAATTAGTGACCCTGATTGCTATGCAGACGACACTACTAGGGAAGGCTTATACTTTGGCCGACATAATATATCTCGGGAACATGTCATCGAACCAACTTGTGTCTAAAATTGACAATCTTTTGTCTGAAATTTTGTTTTGGGGCCAGCAGGATCTGGTCCAATTTAACCCTAACAAGACACAAGTTTGCGCGTTTTCCGCTAAAAAGACTCCTTTTGTCGCATTTTCTCGATTTGAGAGCGTTTCCTTTTCTGCCACAGCCTGCATTGGTATACTCGGCGTTGACATTTCGAGTAATGTTCAATTTCGGGGTCATCTGGAGGAGAAGGTTAAAATAGCCTCTAAAAAACTTGGTGTGCTCAGTAAAGCGAGACAGTATTTCAAGCCAACCCATCGCTCACAACTATATATAGCGCAAATTCGGCCTCAAATGGACTACTGTTCTCAACTCTGGGCAAGGGCTCCACAGTACCAGCTCCTTCCGTTTGACCGCATTCAAAGTAGAGCAATTCGATTTGTCAATGACCGGGCAATCACCAATCGGCTTGATTCCTTAGCGTTGCGTAGAGATGTTGGGTCACTCAGTGTTCTTTATCGCATCTATCATGGGAAATGCTCTGAGGAGTTGTTTGGTTTAATTCCAGCCGCTGATGTCCACCTTCGGACATCGCGTCAGAGCTTAAGGTATCATGCTCATCATCTCGATGCATGGCAATCTACAACTGTGCGATTCCAAAGACATTTTTTACCCCGTATCACACCTTTGTGGAATCAGTTACCGAGGGCGGTATTCCCAAACGATTATGACTTAGGAACCTTCAAGAAAAGAACGTACTCATTCCTTAAAGGTCGGAAACGCATCTGTGATACTCCTGGTGTTGCGGATGTCCGTGGGCGGAGGTGATCACTTTCCATCAGGTAACCCACTTGCTCGTTTGCCTCCTCTTCTATAAAAAAAAACTAAAAATAAAGCTTTTACGAACAAAAGTAACAAATAACACTTATACAATACACAGTTACATGATGATTTGAATCTAAAATAATTGGAAACACTTTTATGACAAGGAAAATTACATGTGTGTCCATAATACCCTCATCATCAAACCATTGGATTTTTAATAGATTTTAATATCGATTTAATAAAGAGTGGTGAGCTTTTGAACTGATTCATGGAACATGACCTCATATCGTACAAATCAGGGGGGTAATATGTAACTTAGTTACCAACTCAAAATGGATGAGAGTACATCAAATTGCTGTCAAATGACGTGTTTTATATTTGCTATCTCCAGTGACCAACAGAAATACAATAGAGATAGCAAACCCAAATGACGTCATTTGATGTACACTTTTGCAATTTGAGTTGGCAACTGAGCTACATAATCACCTCCCAGGTCTGTTATAAGTTAGATCTATTGAAATTTATGTCCACGACTACTTCACTTTTATGTGGGATATGATTCAATAAGTTTTCATTGTCCGTTCCTTGTCACAAATTGTCAATTCTAGTAATTAGCTAGCTCTCAATAGTGTTGATTGAAAATATAATAAAATAAAATAAACAAAATGAAAATATAGTATCTTCTCGCCTATATCCCCGAAAAGATAGGCAAAGGCACAACCAGGGCACACAAGACATTTTTTTATGATATTGGAAGGCAAACAAGTAGACGGATTTCATGATGGTAATAAATTCACGCCGCCTAGAGAAACTAAATGTGGTAATGGTGCGTTGCCAACCTGAGGCAGTGATGTTAGACCTCGAGTGAAATTAAGTTTACCGGCTACCTTATCCTCCGAACCGAAACATGTCAACGGCAAGTACTGACGTTATGGCGGCAGGAATAGATAAGGCGGTGGTACCAATCCGGGTGAGTCGCTGTTAAACTCTACCACCTAGTCAGATGTTGTTAGTGACGGAGTGTCAATGCACGTCTTTTACGAGCTGCTTCGAAGGAAGGCAGTTGATCTATTCTGCAAGGGAATCTGGACCAACACGGAGAAAACTAGCCGAAGACACAAAGTTCCACAATGTATACACAAGGTGACAAGCCTATCGCTAACGGGCCACAGAAGCAATTCAAACAAAATGACTACAAATTAGGTCACTATGCCAACATATTGGCGGAACATTGGATCCCAGTGGTCATTGGAAACCATTGTTGTCTACTAGTTTGCATCTATCTGAACTGTAAACTTAATCCTAATTTAATAACAATCGGAAGATGGAAACAAAGTTTCTATCAAGGTCAGCTTTGTTGGAAGGCATTATTACAACAGTCTAGAATTCCTATTCCTATGAGTCGCCTACTTTATCGCTGTCATATAAATGAAAAAATATATGACTTCTTGCATAGTCTAATCCTTTCTACTGATTTAAAATCCCTGACATAACTTAAAAATGCTTTACTACAAAATCGAGGTTGCATAATATAATAAACCAAAGTTGCCAATTCAACAATAAAAAAGCACTTGGCACGGGTCGGGTACGAACTTCGCCAATACAGCCAAAGTTAAAACACAATCAGTGACAATTACATGTGAGGTAGTAAACACCCTCCTAACCACCATGATTGCGTATAATAACCCCATAACCCTGTGCCAACTGCCATAATAGAACGCTGCGTATACACCAATGAGTCAGCTACAACCATAAAAACTGCTATTTAATTCTACAGTTGAATTGCTTGAAACTTGCAAGAGTTATTTAACGGATGGATTAAATGGGTCTTAAAGGTTCATTGGCTTTTAACCGACTTTTTAAAAAGCTATTTAGTTTATATCAACTACTTTAACAATGGATAAAATAAGAAACATATTAGCACGCGTAATATTACAATAACCCAACTGCGACAAATGTTATTTTTATCGTGTCATCCCTTTAGCGATAGCTGCAAAATTGAATCTGTTTGCATAGACTACCACATTCTCGAGTAGAGCTGTCAGAGTTAGGTCAACTTTCTCGGATTTGTAATACCATCTGACTATTTCCTGGCGCCATGGCGTCAGTAGAATAGAATAGAATAGAGTAGAAAATATTTGTATTCACGTTCATCTTACAAGAGGCCCTTTTGATGAGTCTATATAATACTAAAACTACCACAGGATCGGAACGCGGCCACACACTGATACGATCCGGCAAGAAACTTAGCGGGCTTGTGTTTTTTTCCTAATCCTATACAAATTTATTAGTACTACCTGAGATTAGTAAATATAATTGTCTTTGATATTACATGGCACATTGTTACTAGTAAGGGATTGGAATGAAGAGCAATTAATCCTAAGCAATCTTATCCGATAGATATTCAGCAATGGTATAGTAACCTTTATTATACAATTTCACTTTTTATTTAATGGCAGGTGTTTTATATAATCGGGAAGTTTATTGTAAAAGCGTATACATTGGCCGTTGAAAGAATGGCTAACTTTGTGGAGACGGGACACAGTACTTATATCAGCTGTTTTTCTGTTAGAAGGGTAAGGTAACCGGTAAACATAAGCTGGAGAGGGTTAATTCCTTAACCGAGGTCGCACTTTTCGTCTTTTGGTATCTTTTGGCAGCTTATAGCTTTTGTCATCAAAACAATCTTGTTAGCTTTTCAAATTCGAAAATCGAATGCAAATGCGTTCAGCAACGACTCTTCGGTGTCATACCCCGAATTAATTTCTGTCAAAATAACTTCATTAATATCAATTGGTTAATTCTTAAAAGTAAGTAACACTATTTTAACTTTACCGCATTGCCCGTGCTTAGGATATTTGTTTGCAAGTTTTACCTCAGGCAGGTTTGAACTTTCGTCTCAAGCCTTCAAATGATTTGAGCTAGTATCTTCACGCCCATATCCCCGAAGAGGTAGGCAGAGGTACAACCAATGCACCCACGACTAGCCGAAGATACTAAGTCCCACAATGTGATAGGTGGCAAGCCTATCGCCAACCGGGCACAATTCCAATCCCGACCAACATTTTTTTTTTATTAGAAAATTGGGTAAATCCAATTTTCTTTTTGTTGGCCGACCCGGGATTCGAACCCGGGACCTCATGCAGTCAAGTCCAACACCCGGACCGCTAGACCACAGAGGCGATTGATTTGAGCTACTAATCATTAAACTTTTAAATCGAAATTTTTAATTCCGTTCTTACCGCTTATTTCGGTAATTATGTCTTATATATACATAGTTCTATGACATATTTTTAAATGAATTCATTGTTACAGATGAAATTTACATTTTATAATGGCCATAGCTTTCTTTTCTCTCAGTCTCTATTGGTTAGAGCATTCGTTGGATCGAGACGAAAGGGTGCAGGTTCAAATCCTGCCTAAGATGAAACTTTTTCTTTATTTAACATTTGTAGCAACTAATATTAATAATCACCTCTGTAGTCTAGCGGTTCAGGTGTTGGACTTGACTGTATGAGGTCCCGGGTTCGAATCCCGGGTCAGCAACAAAAAGAAAATTCGGTTTTTCCAATTTTCTAATAAAAAAATTTTGCTCGCGATTGGATATATTCCCGGATTGCGGACTTGCCACCTATCTCATTGTGGGACTTAGTATCTTCAGCTAATCTTAGGTGCCCTGGTTGTGCCTCTGCCTACATCTTCGGGAATATGAGCGTGAATATACTTACTTACTAATACTAATTGGAAAATCTTGTACAGTAAAAGAGTTACAACAAACATAATAACAAAGAAAAATCGAGGGTTTTGTCCACAAAATAGATCACCCGGCAATACAGGGATTTAGTTTTGTTCATATATAAACCTAGTTTGTTCAATGACTGTCCTTTTATGATAAACCAACTCCTTGGGGATATAATTGAGGTTCGAGAGCATAATCCTACTTATGTTTGAGAAAAATCTGATAGAACTCATGGAGAACCCGCTTTTATTACCCAGCCTAAGTCCGAAAAGATCTTTTTTATTGTAAACAATAAAACTTATTGTTTGATACAAATAAAAGGATATTTTATCGCATTGTAAGGTATTAAATTAGCCCGTTTTTTCCGTGGGAAACCGTTAAGCTAATGGGATAAAAAGTAGCCAGGGTCACTTTCTGGCCTTCAATCTCGACAAACAAAATTCACGTCGTAACATTTGTCGATTGCAACGTAAACGAATAACAACCAAACAATCGCGCTGTCATATGTATATTGGCGTAGATATTAACAATCTTTAGAACCGATAACCGTTGGGGAAGAAAGGTTCTCGAGTGGCGGCCCCACACCAGAGGACGTAGTGTTGGACGACCTCCCACCCGGTGGACTGATGATCTGGTGAGAGTCGCTGGATACAAGTGGCTTGTGGCGCTCTTTGGGGGAGGCCTATGTCCAGCTGTGGACGTCGATTGGCTAGTGATGATGATGATGATGATGATATAATAGGGTTCTAGATGGTTGTAAACACTGTTTTACATCCGTCTGGATCGCAGATTTAATGCGAATTCAACAATAATTGGAACATGGACACAACGTTCCCTCTAAGATTGCTTTTGTTGGAAGTCATATTTAGATCTGTCTAGAATACCTTTAAAGTTAAAGATTCTTTGGAATTGATGTTTAGATATGTATGTTTTACATTACTTTAAAAAAGGAGGGTGTTTGTTCGACTCCTATATTTTATTTTGAATGTTAACCGATTTCTCAGCTTCTTCTTCTGCTGATGGAATCCCAGGGAAATCGAGGAAAATATTTAATTTTTGTGTAGGTAAATCATGTACATAATCAATGTGCATTATTACATGTGACTCAAAAACCACTCGTTGGATCTTAATTAAATTGGTATGAAACCATCTCTGAATCATTCGAAAGGGGAGTCATGACCTTTCGAAAAGGGAGTCATCTAAATCCACGATCGTCCTCGTCGGCATCATCGTTTGGAGTCGGTTAATGACACTGATTTTTTTTAACATCTCCGACATAATAATTAAATGGGATAGAAAATCAATTTTAATCACTTATTACTGACCTATTCGGTACGATATAAAGTGATGTTCCATTTATCAGTTCAAAGGGTCGACATTTTCAATTACACATCAATAACGGTTTATTGACTAAGAGGCAATCAGGCCAATATTGACACATGTTTGGCGAGGCTACATTCAAGAAAAAGGCTTACTTATTACCAAACGACGTAACTGTGAGATGCCTTATAGTTTTTTTTCCATTTATTTAATAAAATAATATACAATTTTTTAACAAAAAGCTTTGCAAAAACCTTAAACTGGTTTCTCCGCAAGTTTACCTGCCTCCCGCAACAATTTAAATTGTAATATTTTAAAAAATACAATAATAAACATATAGTATAATGAACCGCATGCCAAAAACATTACAACTAATCACTATGTATAAATAAGCTATTTAAAAACAAAAAACTCCGCACTTATTGCTACGTCTCAACGCTTACACCGCATAGTAAAACAGATAAGGAACCGGTTTTGAACAGCGTCGGATTCTTTCTTTTGCAAAGTTATACAGGTTGATCTTTGATTACAGTGAGTAACTTTTATTTTAATGTTTAATGTTTTATGGTTGTTTTAATATATAGTAGAAATATTTTTTTAATTTTAATTTATAGTTTTTATCTGTAATAACTGCAAACATTTTGTAAGGATATTGTATTGATATTGATAAGGTTTTTGTATTTTATTTAATAAACTAGGTACTAAGTGTTTGTTCGTCCGCTTCCCATAATAATTATTTACTTTAGGTACTAGAAGTTTATTATGCGCTATTTTTCTTGTGTAAATTTTATGAAATATCTTAGTTAGTTAGTTCTTAATGGGTAACGAAGATAACTTCCCATCTAGAGAACCGCTTACTCGTTTTTAATTTAAATTAAATGAAATGAGTCAAATTAAATTTATTTATTTGCGGAATATGTTTGTTAAAATGTTGTTACAAAGATATTTAAGAATACTGACATATTCTACCAAATTGTGGTGTGCAAATATTTAATTAATATTTATAGAAATGAAATGTTTATACATCTTTGAACATTTAGATCACAGCACTAATTTAATTTTTAATAAATATCTTATCACTACATAATATAAAACTTCTTTTGTCCCTATGTCCTTTTGTATGATTAAATCTTTTAAATTAGACAATGGATTTAGATGCGTTTTTTTAAAAGATAAATTATTTGAAAAGGAAGGTTTATATGTATATTTTATACCCGTGCGAAGCAGGGGCGGGTCGCTAGTTTGTATTATAAATAATCTTCATAGATAATTACAAAAAAAATTAAGATATTAACTTTATTCCTATCTGCCGTACACTACCACCGACCCTAGTTAGTCAGGAGAAGAGATGCCAAAACTAACTCACCGGCGACAAGGCATGTTACCTATTTGCATTTTACTAACTTTGCCTCTTCTATAAAAAATTGCAGCACATGTTGTATTTTCACCCAGTTTTTTTAACTTACCCAAAATCATATCTGAATTGATCTCTGGATTCCAATAGTTGAAATACTGTTTCTTTTTTACTTTACTCTTTATAAACCTTAGTACTACAAACTATTCTGCAGTGAAATCTTTTTTTTCACTTGAATATAAAAACTAACTGTTGCCTGCGTCTTCATACACGAGGAAGAGTGACTTTCGTGCATACTTATGGAAACTAGTGGCCGCCCATTGGTCGAAATTCGACCGTAATAAATTTTAATATCTTGTTGATAAGAACGCCATCTTCATTTCTCAAGACCAACTACTTTGTTTCCAAATTGTATGATTATGTATAGTTTGTGCGCCATCTGTGATCGTTTATCGTTATTATCAATCTATTTGTTTGTGTGTGTTAAATATGTGGTACTACGTGAAATGTTTTATTTTTTGAATTAATGCACTTTATAAATATTGTCATTAAAAATATTAGCGTTCTGCACTTCTAAAACTACATAAACTATCTACACATAAACTATAAGTGTGCCAAATTTCATACTCCTCCGTCAGCGCAATTTTCGTAAAAAGGGGTCCAAAATATTTTGCTTCACGTATTAATACCTATATAGACGATAGATTTTTCAGCAGTAAAAGGTTAATATGCTGAGCCAGACTACTACTACACACAATTTGATCAAAATCCGTTTAGTGGTTTTTGCGTGACAAGTGAACGACATATAAACAAACATACAAAATTTTAATAAACCTTGCTTTGGAGTCCATATCCTGAACATAATGCATATACAATGACTGTTTTTTTTAATGTACAGATTTAATTTTATTGCTGTTTTATTATTGTATGTATAGATGGATCCCCATTTCCCTTGATCGTCGCATGACGCCAGAACGGTTGCAACAATTTGTCTACTTCTTTATTTGTTCTGTAAGTTATTGTCAGGAGCATGATCACATAAAAAAATCAACATTCATACTTAGGGCAGGACAAAGTCTGTCGGCTTAGCTAGTAAACAATAACAATCAAGTTTAAAAATGTCTAAAGGTATATCAAATGCTAGGCATCTAGGAAAGGTAATGAACACAAAACGTGGTGCTAAGGCTGGTAATGTTACTAAGGATGAAAATACTAAGGCTGGTAGTGTTATTAAGGATGAAAATACTAAGGCTGGTAGTGTTACTAAGGATGAAAATACTAAGGCTGGTAGTGTTACTAAGGATGAAAATGCTAAGACTGGTAATGTTACTAAGGATGAAAATACTAAGGCTGGTAGTGTTACTAAGGATGAAAATGCTAAGACTGGTAATGTTACTAAGGATGAAAATACTAAGGCTGGTAGTGTTACGAAGAATGAAAATGCTAAGACTGGTAATGTTACTAAGGATGAAAATACTAAGGCTGGTAGTGTTACTAAGGATGAAAATACTAAGGCTGGTAGTGTTATTAAGGATGAAAATGCTAAGGCTGGTAATGTTACTAAGGATGAAAATACTAAGGCTGGTAATGTTACGAAGAATGAAAATGCTAAGGCTGGTAGTGTAAGGATGATATTTTTAATCAATGATCAAAGTTACTCTTGTATATCTTTTCTAGTCACCCTCTAATATCTCTACTATCACTAAGTCCTACAATGTGATAGGTGGCAAGCCTATCGCCAACCGGGCACATATCCAATCCCGAGCAGCATTTTTTATTAGAAAATCGGAAAAATCCAATTTTGTTTTTGTTGCCCGACCCGGGATTCGAACACGGGACCTCATGCAGTCAAGTCCAACAACTGAACCACTAGACTACAGAGGCGATTAAGGCGACTAAAAAACTATTTGTCGGATTATTATTTTATAATGGGTCTTGACGCGCATTTCGATTAAGTTTTATGTGGTTAACATTTCAACCACCGTGTTGGTCCGGATTCCTTTGCAGAATAGACCATCTGCCTTCCTGCCAAGCAGCTCGTAAAAGGCGTGCATAGGCTTACCGTCACTAACACCGTGACATCCTACTTGGTGGCAGTGTTTCACAGCGACTCGCCTGGATTAGTACCACTACCTTACCTAATCCTGCCGCCATAACGTCAATGCTTGCCGTTGACGTGTTCTGGTTTGAAGGTAAACTTACTTTTGCTCGAGGTCTAACATCCCGGCCTTAGGTTGGCAACGCACCATTACCGCCGTGTCTCTAGGCGGCGTGAATTTCTTACCATCAGGAAATCCGTCTGCTTGTTGGCCTCTAATATCATAAAAAAATTGATCGTGGTCGCATGCTGATTGGGTTTGCGAGAACGTCTCCAAATGTTAGAGGAGTGAAGTTTCATCTACCCACCAAATTTTGCAGACAGCTGAAGATACAGTTAGTGTAGTGTGAAGGGTAATTGATGCTGTTATCAGACATCACCGCCATCCAAATGAAGGACCATAAAAATCTATTCAGTATTGGGAGAGTAATCGCTTAACAAAAGTTTTTTTTTTTTATATTGGAGATCAAACAAGCAGACGGATTTCATGATGGTAAGAAATTTACGCCGCTTAGAGACGCTAATGGTGGTAATTGTGCGTTTCCAACCTGTGGCCGGGATTTTAGAACTCAAGCAAAAGTAAGTTCAACAGCTACCTTATACTCCAAATAGGAATTCGTCAACGAAATAAGGTGACGTACAAAAAAAAAACATACTGAAGATTATCAACTCTTGTACGAGATATCAATACTTCTTCTGTTTGAAGCCGATTAAAATACAGCCTATGCGGGAGAATATAAATGTGAAGTTGAAATCAGATTGGAAGGCAACGTCCAAGGTGAAGTCACAGCAAAAATGTTTGCAAACCTCAAGTCGACTGAAGTCGCGGTTAATCCGCTACGAAATTACAAGTAAAATATTAACCCTGCGCCGACTTACCCAGAAAGTTATAAGTAGGGTCCACTTTTATTAGAGGCCCTGCAATAAAACTGACTATTTCGAACGACCTCAGGGTAAAAACATTCCCTTATTAGTGTACACGTTTGGTTTCACTTTAATTGAAATTATCTATTATATATAATGAAATATTTAATTTTTCAAACTTATACATATTATATTTTACACATTTGGTATGTCTTTAAATTCATGAATTTAAACATTGCTTGAACCAAAGAACACTTATCATTCTATAACTATGAAATTTAATTTAAGTATTTTTACCATAAAACTAACAAATAATTATTCAAATAAGCCACCCCGAAGCATTCCCGGTGCAAAAGTACCCATGACACTAGCGGCATTACCACGTTGGATGGCCAGCGCGAGTCTTTGTACTTTTATACTTTGTCTATTATATATTAATAAAAGTGTTTTTTAGTTCAGAAATTCGTACAAGTAGACTAATTTCCTCCTGGGAAGAAATACACTTGGCAACCTGAAAGAAAATTCATAATTTGAGTTTTTTTAGACTTTGCAACAAAATATATAAATAAATAGTCATCCTAGACATATTACACAAATTGATCAAACCCAAGGTAAACAAATTGTGTAATGGGTGTTAGACAACTATAACGATTCTAATAAATTTAGAAAAAGTTACTTATTGTAAAGTACTTTACCTATTGTAAAGTATAACAGCTTAAATTTAATAAAAGCCTAACCTCAAAAATATAGACACCTATGTTAATCTCAACCCTAGCCTCGCCGTGTGTAGGTGTGTACGCTAGCCCCTCGACCAACGAGAAAAGGAGGAAATCTTTTGTTTTTGTTTGTTAGCAGGTGCTTTTCGCTTGGTCCCATTTAATTTTGATTAAGGTATTTTATTTATTAGCAGAGACTTCGATCGACTTCAATTTTACCCGCTATTTGTTGGAGTCGGTTTAAGAAAAAAGATTTATCTAATCGCGACGTGGATCCTAAAGTAATAGTTGAAGACGGTTTTTGAAGTTTTACTGCGCTTAAAATTTAGGTCACATAAGTAATAATGACAGCTACGAGTATATCTGTTAATAAATTAACTAAGCAATGAATTATTTAAATCTGTTAAGCCGTTTACGTGCTACTACATTGAAAAAAATGTAAGCTGAACTATTTATATCATTTCAAAAACATTTGAACTTCGGTTATGAGGAAGTAAACTTTATCTAAAATATCTCTAATATATCTAGAATATTGTTATGAGGAAGCAAACTTTTTTCTCTGAGCCTATCTCTTATATCTCTTTTTTCTGTGAGCCTTATACTGGTTAGGATGATTTCGGATTTAATAACCAGTAAATTTTTATTTATTACTTACTAAAATCAAGTAATGAAATTGGCGTACCTACAAACAATCTCGACTTTTCAATAACAACTATACCAAACTATTTCTAGACACTACTTTGTTTAAATGTTTTATTGTTTTTGTTTTTATTAGTGTCAATCAAAAAGGGTTTGTTTTAATTTTGTTAAGCTATGATAAAATACTTCAAATAATAAAACCTGACTGGACAGTGAACGCTCAGTTCGTAAGTCACTTTTCTAATCATTTCACTTTTTAGTAACAAAAATTTTGTTAAGGCCCCATGCTTAGTCAGCCAGAAGAGCCAATCAGCGCACTCCCCTTCCATGATTACTATGAAATATTGCGCTCTAAAGTAAATGTCTTAAGCGCCAAATCACTATTTTTGATGCTATAAAAGTAATTTGAAAAAAAATATAAAAACTGAAACAGTTATCTTTTAGGTATAATACTTATCTATGTTTATGTTAAATCTGGTGTCGATATTTCCATAATTGAAGTAGACAGATGGGTTTTGCTTTCAAAAAAGGGTTAAACTTTTTTAATTTTTTCTATCGAGCAAAGTGAAATGAATCGTGTTTTGGAAACACTAGTCTTATAAATCATATTAATGTTAATCTTGTGTATTTTCGTCGCTAAGATCCATAATTGTTTTGTATGAAAAAAACAGTATATTGCTGACGTATTTTAGCATACATGGCCCCTTAATACTAAAAACTTTTTTCAGTGTAAAAAGAGGCTAACGATTTTTTACACGTATTTATTTATCCTTTATATATTGCTTATATATTAGGTATCAACTTAAATAAAAAAGTGGTAGGGTCTTGATTAAAAAACCCGATTAAAGATAACAAGTTTGGTATATTTACTCAATGTACTTAACAAAGTTAGCTACTTATTCACAACAGAATTAAGACGGTTACATTTGTTTGTGTTCTCTCGTGTTTGGTTAACTTTGATAACTTTAGTTACCTCGTATAGACTTTAAGTTTGCCGCAAGGACAACATCAAAGCACAATAAGAACAAGCTAGTGAAAATCAGACCAACTGTTTTAGTGGTTTTCCTAAGTCTTCACATCTATAACTTGGCTTGCTTCACCACAAAGTCATTCAACAATTGAAAAAAAAAGTATCTTCGCGCCCATATAAAAGGTAGGCAGAGGCACAAGGCACCCACGACTAGCCGAAGACACTAAGTCCCACAAGGTGATAGGTGGCAAGCCTATCGCCAACCGGACACATTTCCAATCCCGACCAACATTTTTTTTTTATTAGAAAATTTGAAAAATCCAATTTTCGTTTTGATGGCCGACCCGGGATTCGAACCCGGGACCTCATGCAGTCAAGTCCAACACCCAGACCGCTAGACCACAGAGGTGGTTCAACAATTGATTGGTAATAATTCGAAGAGTGATATACTCGTATACGTAGATTGCGTAACTCAAAAAAACAACATGATATGACATGTCAGGTGCTTCTCTTCCAAAACCATTTTAACAAACTTACATTTACCAACTCCGAAGAGGCAGTGATAGCTGAGTAGTAATATAATACATTTTGATCAGTTGGTGTTAATAACTAATTTTTTGACAATTTGTGGGTTGGTATATATTGGCACAATCCGGCAGGCGATTTTCCCACGTTTGATATTCACATTTTATTAACCTCTGTGGTCTAGCGGTTCGGGTGTTGGACTTGACTGCATGAGGTCCCAGGTTCGAATCCCGGGTCGGCCAACACAAAGAAAGTTGGATTTTTCCAATTTTCTAATAAAAAAATGTTGGTCGGGATTGGAAATGTGCCCGGTTGGCGATAGGCTTGCCACCTATCACATTGTGGGACTTAGTGTCTTCGGCTAGTCGTGGGTGCCTTGGTTGTACCTCTGCCTACCTCTTCGGGGATATGGGCGTGAAGATACTTTTTTATTAACCAAATAGAACGCTAGAGCGTTACAATACTTACAATG
>NJDC01005864.1:38993-55728 GCA_002245475.1 Calephelis virginiensis | reverse complement strand
CGTATCACATTGTGGGACTTAATATCTTCGGCTAGTCGTGGGTGCCCTGGTTGTGCCTCTGCCTAGCTCTTCGGGGATATGGGCGTGAAGATCCTTGTTTTAAGAAATTCACGCCGCCTAGAGACACCAAAGGTCATAAAGTTAAGTAAGTCGAGCAAAAGTAAGTTTACCGGTTACCTTACCCTCCAACCGGAACACATCAACGGCAAGCACTAGACGTTATGGCGGCAGGAATAGATAAGGCGGTGGTACCAATCCGGGTGAGTCGCTGCGAAACTCTACCAATAACTATTTACATTATCAGAACTACATCGTTTCATTCAATACCCATAGAAACGAATCCTAGAAATCTTTGCTAGTTTGAATTCGTCTCTGTAACTTCTCGATTAACCATGAAAGTTTTTTCAGTGATGTTTCTGAGTCCTCCAGGCCATACTTTTCATACCAGACTTATCTTGGTCGCTCGAGTATTACCCGTAGGTAAAAGAAAAAGAATTGAAAAAGGCAAAGGCAATAAAATTAGTGTATCCTATTAATATTATAAATGCGAAAGTTTGTATGGATGTATGGATTTTTGTTACTCTTTCACGCTCGAATGGCTGAACGGATTTGTCTGAAATTTAGAAGACAGATAGATTGTGACCTGGATTAACATATAGTCTATTTTTAATCCCGATTGCACACCGGGTTTCTGTGAAAACACGGGCGAAGCCGCAGGTAGCAGCTAGTCTGTAATAATCCACAAAATGTGATAAATTTAAAGACCGACTTTAGTCTTCCATGCCGTAACTTCGTTTTCTTATTTTGACCCCATTATCTTTGGCATAGACATTTCCTATCAACAAAAAACAAATTTAGCAATACCGCAATAATCTGCAAGTGTGCCTAATTTAAAGAGTTCCCTTTATTAAAAAGAAAGGTTTTTAAAAATCGCACTTAAAATAATGTAAGAATATTTCAAAATCCATACGTTTTTAGGTAAAAGGGGAAAATATGAAAAAGAAAAGAATCCCGCACTTCCTCTTTCTTAGTTCGTTAAGTAGAAAAACAAAGCTCTAACTAACTTTGACATCTCCAAAAATTTCCGGAAGATTGTGGCTGTCCCTGCCAAAGCCAAGGTGGTGCAAGTGATCCGATTCCAATGTGGACAAATGTTCATTCGGCAATCGTAAACTTCCATCTTCATTCCTGTTAAACAAAAGTGATTTTAATTACGAGTTAGGCAAACAATGGTCAAAAAAATTGTTTAGTTTTTTTTTTTTGTAATGACTAATGTGTTGCCAACCTCGCGGTTTTTACAACTTCACCGGGCTTTGTGGGCCGAGCAGAGTGCTCAGCCCTACAATTGCCCTAAAATTGTTTAGTCCAAATCTACTTGGGTAGAAGTAGAGAGCAACAATTTTATGTCTTCCTTTCTGCCTCTATGCCAAGCACCTCGTAAGAGGCGAGCCCTGGTTAAAATATAGGTCAGTACCAATTTGGACCTTTGGTAGTAGAGTGCTGTACCGATTCCTGCTGCCAGAATGACTCTTTCATATTCCGGTCTGGAGGATAATTTAGCCGGTGGACTTGTACCATAGGCTAACATCCGGCCTCAGGACAGCGACGCACCTGTAACATCTATGGTTTCTAGAGGCCAAGGTTGTTTTTTCAGATAAGGAAACCCGTGTACTTGTTCTCTGACCTACTCGTATCATTAAAAAAATCTTAGTATTTTTGAATACCAGCTGATAAAAGACAAACAAAGAGATATTTGTCACTAACAGCGTAACCATGGGTAGAATATAATATAGTAACATTCTAATATTATATGAAACAATAATATTTTATTTTAGGTCCACAAAATGGACATTTCTGGCGCGTTTGTGTATAGATATTTAAGTACGATTTTGCGACGGTTCGGAGGTAGAGTTTATGTAGTGTCTAATGGTATGTTTAATTCAACGTCTTCAGAATGTAATCATATTATTTTAAGCAATTATTCAAAAGAACAGCTTCAATTAGCTATCTTAAATTTAAGGCATTTGTCGTTATCTCTCATTTTGAAACTGTGTTAAATTGATATAGTTTTCTTAAGATACGTTAAATTATTATAAATAATGCACTGTCTTTGCAAGCATCGTGACTAATATAGTTAGTAGAAGTAAAACTACTACAATTTGTTCTCCTCCAACTTTAATACTTATAACTACATTATCGAAGTAAATAGCAGTATTTTAGGGCATAAATATTTCAAACAAAACACGGATTTCTGAGACACCTGTAATCCTATAGATATTTACGACAGTAACGTCTAATGTGCAAGTCTACCGGCTACACTACCCTCTGGACATGCTCTGGACTGAAGCATGACAATGTCATAATGGCAGGAGAAATAGGTAAGGTGGTAGATCCCTAACCGGGTAAGTTGTGATATAAACTATAATATAGCACATAACTGCAAAATATAACTCAAAAATATTTAGTCGGATCTATATGAAAAATACTGCCATCAATACCAATTCACTATTGGAGTAATCGCGTAACAAAAATAAAAACATACAAACCAATTAATAACCTCGTTATTTTTAGAGTCGGTTAAATAGTGACTGTAATGTTTTAAAATAATAATGTAAAGTTATATAACTATGATGGTCGAGTGGCTAGCGTACACGCCTAACTACACCGACCAACCGCGAGTCTCGGATTTAATTCCCGACGGAGACAGGCATTTATGTGATTAACATTTAGATGCCTGCATTTCCGGGTCTGGATGTTTATTAAATTTATTATGGTATCTATTAAATATTTCTATGTACATTAGTATCGTTGACTAATACTTATATCACAAGCATATAATTTGCTTACTTTGGGGTAAATTTCAATTTGTGAAACTTGTCCAGGGATATTTATTTATTAATATTTTTATCTTCACGCCCATATCCCCGAAGAGGTAGGCAGAGGTACAACCAAGGCACCCACGACTAGCCGAAGATACTATGTCCCACAATGTGATAGGTGGCAAGCCTATCGCCAACCGGGCACAATTCCAATCCCGACCAACATTTTTTTTATTAGAAAATTGGAAAAATCCAATTTTCTTTTTGTTGGCCGACCAGGGATTCGAACCCGGGACCTCATGCAGTCAAGTCCAACACCCGGACTGCTAGACCACAGAGGCGACTGCGACTTATGTTTATAGATAGTACTAACTACAGTCGTGTAAATAGAACAATTTATACTTATACTCAGTAATCTTCCGTTTCGTTCCTATTATAATAAAACTAACTGTTGCCCGCGGCGTTGCCCGAGTGATTAATGGTCCCACAGGGACATTTTTCGGGATAAAGTATATATATATATATATATCTTCACTCCAAACCCTTACGGGGTAGGCAACGAGTATGCAAGTAGGTTAAAATCTATGCAATGTGTTATTCCAAATTGCCCTGTAAGTGTGCCAA
This sequence comes from Calephelis virginiensis, assembly GCA_002245475.1. Lineage (NCBI taxonomy): Eukaryota > Metazoa > Arthropoda > Insecta > Lepidoptera > Riodinidae > Calephelis > Calephelis virginiensis. The sequence goes on along the minus strand of NJDC01005864.1, from coordinate 52,285 downwards.
ATTTCATGAAAATCGTTTTAGCAGTTTTTACGTGAAGGGGTAATAAACAAACAAACTTGCAAATTTTCGTTTCTATAATATTAGTATGACTATTACTAAGTTTTCGAACAATTTGAAATGTTGTCGTTTTATCAACATCTTTTTTATTTTACAAAAATTACCTTACATTAATCGTGGGTACCCTGGTTATACCTCTACCTCCTTCTTCAGAGATACGGGCGTGAACTTACGTGTATTAAATTTTATGTACATACAAAAAACACTTTTACAAAAATCAAACAGAGATTCTGCATATACGAGAATATGTGTACTTGTCTCGTTATCAGACATCGTTTTGTAAATTTTCTACGTATCGTAATTACGTTTTCTTGATAACGACTTGTTCGACTAGTGATTATTTATTATTAACCGACTCGAAATCATTCTTTTTTTTTTGTTTATTGGAATGAAGTTCCTTACGGCAGGCTTAGAGGAGATAGGGATTTTGCTGCGCGACCGAACTGAAAAAAAAATGTGATAGTAAAACCGCAAAAAAAGTGGGTGGAATAAAACCGTTAAAGGAGACGTGCGCAGGCGCGACAGTCGTATACGAGTAGTGTATAATAATACCTTTCTCTTTCTCCCTCACTCCACCCCGCAAATGTATATACTCATGAATTGTGTTGATTCTACATTAGCCGAAGGAACTTCGTTCCTACCTGGTGTCCCACGACACCACATTCATATTTTTGTTTCCTGATTACCGTCAAGAGCCAACCAATTTTAACGGTTCGATTTTAGAAAGATAGGTCGTGATTTCGAGGTGGTCCCATACTCATTTTATCATGATCCGATCGATATTTAGGTAGGTGAAAAATGTATACATAATTAAGAGTAACTCAAAAACTGCTTGTGGGATGTTGGTATAATTTATTTGGGTTATCCATTTCGAAACTATTTGCTATCTTACGAAAAAACGCTATCAAATCACGGCTTAGTACTCATTGAGATAGTGAAATGAAATAAAATGAAATGAAAATTATTTGAGTAATAGTAAGTTGGGTTTCGCAGTATCACGGCGCTTAAATATTTTCGCTTTAACTCATTCGTAAATCACAGGATTGTTGTGATTATAAGAATAATATCGACTGGGTATCGCATGTAATTTTAATCTTTATTATAATATTACAAAAGAAGAAACAAAGTTACACTATTCATAACTCAAGAACGACCTAACCAATTTAGCTGAAAATTGACGAGGTAGTAACTTAGAACCAGGAGAAGGGCAAAGGATATATTTTCCCATCCAACAGCGAGGAAACTAGGAAAAACATTTTGAATTTTCCCATACAATCTGATAGGATTGAACGAATTTTGCCAGAACAACTAGTTTTTAATATATGCTAACAGGAAGCGAGATTTCGTAATAAACACAAGCTTTATTTTATGTGATAAGATAGCTAACCAGCGCTCCTAATAGTAAGAGACAACCATGATCTATAGACACCATAGATGTTATAGCTCTGTCGCTATCCTGTGGCCGAGGTGTTAGTCTAAAGTCCACCAGCTACCATACCCTCCGTAATGGAATATTATACTGTCATAGCGGCAGCAATAGGTAAGGCGATATAGCCCTACCTGGGTAAGATGTGCCAGGGAGATATCCTCCCTATCCTAACTATATAGTTAGGCCGACATGCTTCTTACTACGGATTATAGGTATTACTTGTATAAACTACAAACACATTTTCTCTCGAAGGCGCCAAAACCCCTTTATTAAACTTCCCGGTTATATGAAAGACAGGCAAGCTGTTTTTCACAGTATGTGTCCGCATTCCGACGGCCGTAGTGATATATTTTATTATTATATAGAAGCGTCACAAGTGTCTTTTGTATGGTACATGTGGAATAAACGATATTCTAATTCTAACTCTACCTCCTCAAGTGGAAAAAAATGAGAACTGGAAATAGTGGCTTCAAGATCTGTCAATAATCCGAAGCAAATTGAGACATGTAACATACTTGACATATTTAGATCCATTTTGTCCTTTCCATACAAGTTTACAATTGCTATAGTGTTTCTCCCATTCTGGTTTTGCAGGCATAATATGGTCACAAGTGCAGGACATGTTGCTATGTAGACTGGAAAAGAAAAAGAAAATCATTTCAGGCCCTTGACAAAAGTTTGAATAATAATATAATTTAGTGTCGTGGGGCACCAGGTATGCACGAAGTTCCTTCGGCTTCTTTTTCTTTTTTTAGGTTTTGGCAATCTCGTTAGTATTTTGCCATTAGTCAAATATAGAAATTTGCATCAAATTTTATATCAATTATAATTAGTTATCTGTCATAAGTCGTCAGTAAGTCATGTCAGGCTCTTGGGTAAAGCGGTGACCTTTTTACACAAGCTCATGTAATGAGATTTGGCGGCAACGAGGAAATATAAGATACGCTAATTTCTTCATGATTATTTTATTTGTGCACCAAAATTGACTAATTTCACTCAATATTAACACGAAATTCAATAATTATAAAAAAAACTCTCGATGGCGCCAGAACTTTCCTTCGGCTTGTGTAGAATCGACACTGTTAATGAGTATATACTATACATTGGTGGGGTGGAGTGAGGGAAAAAGAGAAAGGTATTATAGACTACTCGCTTGTGTATCGGTCGAGCAGCAACTGTCGCGCCAGCGCACGTCTCATTTAACGGTTTTATTCCACATTTTTTTTACGGTTTTTACCACCATAATTATTCAATTCGGTCGCGCAGCAAAATCCCTATATCCTCCAAGACTGCCGTAAGGAACTTCGTTCCAAAAATTTCGTACAGAGAAATAGAAACGAAATTTCGAACGCAGCACTTTAAAAGAAACTTATTTCATCCGTATGGAATTTCAGTGCATTCGTATGGGTGAAATTTCATTTTCTGGAAAACGGGTATCCGAACCAATGTGGGAAGCCTTACTTGGCTGATATGGTTCGTGATATTACGGATCACGCAGTGCTCACAAGATTTTGGCTATTTGGCTACGGAACCCCACTAACATCTATTATACCTCATAACACTTATTAACGTCTGGAGAGCCTGGAATCTTGCTCAATTAGTAACTATAAGTTATTTATTACAATAAAGTATAATAAAGAAGCCCTAGTTATTACAATAAATAAACAATTAAATACATCAATAAATAAATTAATAAATAGTAATCCCTAAACAAGTTACATAAATTGAAACTAACCCCAAAGTAAACAAAGTTTACGCTTGTGTTATGGGTGTTAGTCAAAGATTCTAATAGGAATATTAAAATAGATACCAGAATAAATTTAATAAACAGCCAGACCCGGAAATGCAGACATCTAAATGTCCATCACCCAAATGCCTGCTATCGGGAATCGAAGCCCAGCCTCGCGGTTGGCCGTTGTAGTTAGGCGTGTACGCTAGCCACTCGACCAATGAGGCGGTCATTACGCAGTACTACCGCAGATGAGAGATATCACTAACCGTGGCAACTCAGCGTTATGGGTACCAGCTACCAGATATGAGTAATAGGTAACCGATTTTTGTAGCAAAAGAAATAGAAAATACTGATTGCAAGAACAACGATCTGATTATTTACTGCTATTGCCCGATTATGGGACATCACTACAAAGCATAAAACAAAGTCGCTTCCTCTGTCCCTATGTCCCTTTGTATTGTTATATAGATATTTATTTACGCCTAACACAACCGATCAAACGCGAGGCTCGAGATCGATTCCCGACGGGAATGAACGACTGCGTTGAACTTTAGATGTGTTTATTTCCGAATCTGGGTATTCTGTGTATTAGTGTCGTTGACTAACACCTATAACACAAGCATATAATTTGCTTATCTTTGAATTAGATCAAAATGTGTAATTTACGTACACATCTTCACGCCAAGTCCCTTAAGGGGTAGGCAGAGAGTATCGAGTGCTAGACTCACGATCCTGACAAACCTGTCTGGCCTCCTTCAAGTTCATCACCCATTTCATACAAACACGCCGATTTCGGAGACTTTTGACACCACCCTCGGATAATATCCGAGTGATCTGATCGTGGAATGTCAACCTTGGTCTCCCCGGGTACCTACATCCATCCACATTCGCATTGTATATCTGCTTTGTCAATCTTTCATCTGTCAATCCTTCCACATAACCGAACCAGCGGAGCATGCCCATTGAATTTTAACACCAAAACTTTCTTTCAATCCCACTCTTTCTCGGATCTCACTGTTACGAATGTGGTCAGCTAGCGTTACACCACAGGTTTTCTGTAGCGCTCTCATTTCGACCGCATTTATCCTACTTTCATGCTTTTTCTGACATACCCAACTCTCGCTTCCATACAATAACGTTAGGATAAGCACAGAATCATGCAAAGCGAGTCTAGCTTTTTGACTCAAAAACTCGCTTTGAAATAGCTTACCCAACGCTCCATTCACACTATTTTCTGCACATACTCTCCTTAACACGTCTCGATACTATCAATGCTGTAATATTATAAGTTGTGTAAGTGTAGAAAGTTTGTTTATAACACTTACACACTCACTTGACCTATCGTCATGAAAATTTATACACATATCCTTGGAGATATTAAAAGTAAATGAAGATAATTTTTCCCCGTGTTGTTCCGGGCTCCTTTGCAGAATAGACCGTCTGTTTTCCTGCCAGGCAGCTCGTAACGGGCGGGCATAGGCTTACCGTTACTAACACCGTGACATCCTACTAGGTGGTAGAGCTCAGGCTGGCAACGCACGCTTACCACGTTTGGTGTCTCTAATTAGCGTGAATTTCTTACCATTAGGAAAATCGTCTGCTTTTTTGCCTTCCAATATCATAAAAAAAAATGTTTAAAGACTGAAATCTGAACGAAGGTAGTTACTAACAAAGGGACATTAAAATATATTAAACTACGCAAATATTTAGTAAGAGACAAAGATTGCAGATTTAATTTCTTTTTTTTTACTTACTTTGCGGAAACCCATTATAACAGATGTAAAATAAGCCTTTATTTTGCTAATTCCGCATAAGCAGTGTAACTGTTGTGGCAAATAATCCTACAAACGACACAGAATGTGACAAGCCTAACCGACGTTACCACCATCCACCTCCGCGACCAGAACACGAATAAAGGAAGAGCTCGGAAACAATATAAATTGTCACGTTCTTTACATGTGACAACCCTACCTAAAGGTCCCACCTCCCACCACCGCGACCAGATCACAAATAGAGTCCGAACACGGGAAACAAAACCACTTGTCACGTCCTTCGCCAACTTTGTCAAAGCACGCACCACAGAGAACACCAAATCGCACTCGACGTACGTTTCGCCTCTACACCGAGGCATCCTCAGGAATTCAACCGTACCGTACAAACGACGATACACGAGTACAATTTATATTGTTTCCCGAGCTCTTCCTATATTCGTGTTCTGGTCGCGGAGGTGGGTGGCGGGATCGTTAGTTAGGCTTGTCACATTATGTGTCGTTTGTAGGATTATTTGTCACAACAGTTACACTGCTTACGCGGAATTAGCAAAATAAAGGCTTATTTTACATCTGATTTAATTTCTGTCGAAAGTATTTTACCCAAAATGTTATAAAAACAATCATTTAATCACTTAACCCTCTCATCTCAAATAATTTTTATTACCCTGTTATACAAAGAATGATATCAACTTAACACTTACTTTACTCTTTGTTTTATAATAAGATAGTTGTTTAAAAAACCCAGTAATCATAAAATTATTTACGACTGTAAGAACGATTCAAGGCGAATAAATATAACAATATTATGTCACAAGCTGTTTGCCTTGCTCTCTTTCTATCTCCCTGCTCCTTTTTATATTTGACTTATTTTGATCATAGTTCAGATTTTCAAAGTTGTAAATTCTAATATCGGATAGTCGCGATCAAAATGAATTAAAACCGCAAAAAATAGCCATGGATTTGAAACGTCCGAGTAATTTACCAAATTATTTGAAAATAGCACATTACAAGTGCGATCATTGCAATTATTATTATGTTCAACCTCTTATCAGAAAGGATGGTTATTACGTATAAATATAGTTTTGTTATTTAATGTGTAGAGGTTTCTGGGTCAATATTTAGATAAAAGTTATCTAATTTAAATTATATAAGAAATGTATGTTGTAAATTACAATGCAATATCGACAATTATCGTATTGAAGGAAAACAGTTTTTTAGAATACTCAATAAAAAAAATTAATACATTTTTTATTTCATTTTATTACTTCAATTTCAACTTCTATCGTTTTCGAGTAATTGCAAAAAATCTACCTCTTGTCGCTGGGTTGCAGACACTGCGATTTCTATATATTATTTTGTATTATTATTTCTTCTTTGTGCTTAGTGATACGACAAAAATTATTGAATAAAATTTGACGTGTTGGAATAGAAATCGCAATTTTAATCGCATAATTTTTAGTTATATCGTCTATTTGCCAACATGAGTTACCAGATTTTGGAATCAAGTAAGTAGTTTAATATTATAAACACCTTACAAACTATGTAGTGCAGACTTTTTCTAGTAGTCAAGACGGCTACTACAGAAACAATTTTATACACAAGCCTTTATTCTATAACAAGTAAGTTAGATGAGTACATTATTTATAACAACTGTGAAAAATAAAGGGCCTAGTACACCACCGTAGGGTACACCAAATTCAAGGTATATCAAATGATTTTCTCATAATTATTGCTATGGCAAAATTAATTACAATCGATTTAGAAGAATTATACGAGTATTAGTAGTTTCGAGGTCCCGGGTTCGATTCCCGGGTCAGGCAAGAAAAAAAATAGAAAATTTATGGTTTCAATTTTGTAAAAAAAATAAACGTTGCCCGGGGTGGGATATGTGCCCGATTGACGATAGGCTTGTCAGCTATCACATTATGGGACTTAGTGTTTCGGCTAGTCGTGGGTGCCTTATACAATTAGGACACTGTGTTCTAAAACTGAAATCAATCCTATTTGAATTTTCTTTGAATATCGACATGCTTATTTTGTTTATAAACTCACAAACTTGACGTTGAAACACATATTAGTATTAAACTTTGAAACAGAACTAATACGTACTTCTGTACTGGACCGCTAACAAAGCAACTACACTCGGTACTGAATACACAATGAGTAATGACAAAACTAGTTGATTATTTGTAACTAATACAGAAGGTTATATTCATACAAATACACTATGCATATATGTTTAAGATGTAAGGATGGGCTATTTCAAACTGTTAGTTAGGGAACAATAAACGCACCTTGTGGTCTTAGGAGGCCAGCGTATTTTTCTAGAGATTACCTACCCATAATAACAAAGTTTGTGCGTTTGCTTTTGCCATCATCTTAATCGTTTTAAGTATTAAGCTCTTCCACAGGAATGTGCCGTAGAGTAATTATACATATTGTTCGAGTTCACTAAAAAATTACAAACATGATGTTTTCTTGAAATTAAATTAGATAAAATGATATACAAATGAAAATAAACACGTCATACACTAGACTCATTAGATAATGAATAACGATGAATGAGATTATTATTGTTACTAAAAGCTTGTCCCCTTCATACAAACATGTCATGACAACTAAGAAGGCACTAGTATCTACAAATCTTGTATACTTATCTTTATTCAGTCTGACCCATACCATATTATTTTTGTGTTTAAAAAATTGTCTGTATTATCTTTACTCGTATGCTGTCACAATTCATTAATCGATAACAAGGTTATGTTGTAACAATCAGAGAGGAATGTCACTGAGCTAGCTCTGTATTATACAGGATGTCCAGTTATCGACATTGGAGACCTTAAGGATAAGCAATACGACCAATAATGGATATTATATGTATGATCTGTAATGGTTGATATGCCTTTTTCCAAAAAAATGATAGTAAAAAAGTTGAAAGGTGTCAAGGGACACCCAGATGAAACGAAGTATGTAAGTATATTATATTTATTATTTACTATGTACAAAAAAGCTGTATACACTCAAGAGAGAGAGAGACAGAGACAGAGAAACATGCACACGCCGCACAGCTTACAACAAAAAGTGTCGTTACAACTTTTGGTGAGATTTTTTTCTGTGTAGCCCCCATTCACAACGTTCCTTATCGCCTTATCAATTAATTATTTTAACCTTATGGGTATATGTCGGACATCGATTACCAAACAACCTGTATCGTACACATTCCAACATCATGACCGTGAATAATCGTATATTTCTTAACACTAGACAGATACACATACATACATACATATCTTCACATCAAGCCCTTTAAGGGGTAGGCAGAGATCGAGTGCCAGACCTCACGATCTTGACAAACCTGACTTGCTTCCTTCACATTAATTACCCTTTTCATACAAACACCCCGGTTTCGGAGACTAAACCAGCGGAGCATGCCCTTTCGCATTATAACACCAACACTATCTTTCAATCCCTTTCTTTCTTGGATCTCACCGTTACGAATGCGGTCAGCGAGCGTAAAACCACCAGATTTTCCGTCGTGCTCTCATTTCGATCGCATTGATCCTACTTTCATGCTCTTTCTGATATACCCAATTCTCGCTTCCATACAATAACTTTGGGATAAGTAAAGAATTATGCAAATCGAGTCTAGCTTTTTGACTGAAAACCTCGCTTTAGAATAGCTTACCCAACGCTCCATTCACACTATTCCCTGCATTCACTCTCCTCTTTACATCCACGGCGTAACTTCCATCCCTGCTAAAAACACAACCAAGATATACAATTTCATTCACTTGTTCCAGCACTACATCATCAACCAAAACTCTTACATCCGTTCTGGCTACGTCTCTTTCAAACACCATTATTTTGGTTTTCATCACATTCAAATGTAAGCCCCTTTCTTTACAATCTCCTTCCATAACTGTAACCAGTGTTTGCAGCTCAGATGGTGTAAAGACCAAAAGTACAGCATCATCTGCATAAAGCAGGCAGTTTACCACTTGGTCACCCATATGCATTTCCACATTCAATGATCTTAACCTTTTAAGACATCTGTGCAAATAAAAGATAAACAAGCGTGCTGACAACACACAACCCTGATTGACGCCAATATTAACATCAAACCAAGGCTATATGTTGACATCCACCCGCAGCAGGGACCCGACTATCCCATAATCTGGCAAAATGTCCCAAAGTTTCTTACGTACAACCCTATCAAACGCTTTTTTGAGATCCACAAAACTGTAGAAAACCCTCTGACCCACAGCCAGATGCTTATCTACAATGTTGCGGTGCGAAAACACTTGATCCGTACATCCTTTCCAGACCTGAAACCGCCTTGAGCCTCCCACAATGTTCCATCGGACATCCCTTGCATCCTCCTTTCAACTATTTTTCCATACACATTTGACGCTAAACTGATTAAACTAATGGCCCTGTAACTTGTACAGTCCATGCGTGAATCCTTGCCTTTATAAAAGGGCACGAAGACCGCACGTCGCCAGTCATCGGATACTCTGCTGGTCTTCCAACATTTGTTACAAAGAACCCAGAAATAATCCCGGACATCACTACCACCAAGTTTGATCATCTCAGCTGTAACTATATCTACTCCCGCAGCCTTACCATATTTCATACTTCTTATAGCCCATTCAACTTCTTCCATCATAATGCCGTCAGATGTCTCCACTATTTCCGAGTCATTTGAGTACTCGGAACCAGCGGCAGCATCTTGGGCACATTCATACATATCTCAATAAAATTAACTCCACCGTTTGTACACGTCATGCGTGCTTGCAAGATTATCACCACTCTTAGACTGAATTCTACTCATTCTGGAGGCAGACGAACAACTCCGAGACTTCTTCACCTCCCTCCAAAAAAGTTTGGTGTTCATCTCGAAGTTGTTAGCCCACCTCTCTTCTAGTTTCATACTTTCCCTTTCGCGCTTCTCTTTCACTGTTTGGTACCACCGCCTTACCTATTCCTGCCGCCATAACGTCATGACGTGTTCCGGTTCGGAGGGTAAGGTAGCCGGTAAAGCTTTATTCTTTCTTTCAACAGAGGCTTTTACCTCCTCATCCCATCATGCATCACCATTCATATACTTGTACATCTTTGCACTCCCACATACCTCTTTCGCAACATCAACCATGCTATCTTTCAAAACATGCCAACAGTCATCCACGTCTAAGTCCGGTAGGCACACACTATTCAGCATGTCTTGGACTTGACTCTCATACATGCTTCCTACACTCGGATCTTGCAACTTTTCATTCTTAATCCTTTCAAGCCCTCCAAATGAAACACGTACTCGCCAGTGCCTCCACTTCTTAAACAGACCACTAAACCGTCTAATAACCAAGTAGTGGTCCGTGTTAAGACTTGGAATAGATCTTGCAATAAAATCGCTGTGGTCGGTAGCTCCGCCATACCTAATACCTATCTCAGATCAAAGTAATAGGGATATATAGCAAGTATTGCTTGTAACGTGCATCAAGCGTGAAACACATAGGTAACGCAATATTTTAATTTTACTTGCTCTTTATTCAATAGCTAGCTGTTCCAGCGAACTTCGTTCCGCCCGTTCAGTTCGTATGGGAAAAAATGAAATGTCGTTTTTCCTAGTTTCCTCGCTGTTGTAAGGGATAAAATGTACCCCATGTCCTTCTACTGGTTCTAAGCTACCTCTCCATCAACTTTCAGCCTAATCGGTTTAACTATCAGGACTTCGAATCATCTTTCATAATTATTTTTTTTGTTTTCATTGTTTTTAAGTTGTACTCTGCTACTCGGGGCGAAGACAAATCCAACGAATCAAAAACCACGAAAATTGGTCCAGTAGATCTCGAGTTATAGGTATTCTAACAAACCCGACATTCTTATATAAACCCGTGCATGTTCACGTCTCCTAATTGCTAGCAAAGTGCCGAGTTGCTCAGCCGTCTTTTATAAAATTACCAACATCAGTCATTACATGACAGATGGAAAATCTTTTCATATTTAAATAAAAAATATTGTCGTCTTTTAAAAATTAATAACCATTCATTGGTTCATCGTTTTACATCAACAAAAAGAATGGACTATTAAATCAATTATTTTTAAAACGAGAATAGCTATTGCTTATTTAGTAGACTGAGAATTAAATAAACTTATGTACAAAGAGTAAAGTAACTGTCCATAAAGGAATTTAATATGTAAACGCGTAATGTATAAAAGTATACTCTCAGAATATCTTTGACTTCGTGGTATAGAAGTATTTATATCAGTAAAGTAGGGACTATCGATAAAAGTTCTATCCGTAATGACAAGATGGCACCAAAATTAAAAAAATGGCGTGCGTATCAGAAAAATGACTTTTATCAGTTACAAAAGTATTTATTATTAGATATGTGTTAGGACGTGTAACATCTTTTATTTAGACTATTATTTTACAATAAAAACCACCGATTGGACATTTTTTACTATTGTATCTTTGCGTAAAAAAACCGTAGAAGAGTGGATTTTATCCATTGAAGAAAATTTCAATAAGCCCCCGACAAAAACTACGTTTTATGCAACTAAGAACCAGCTTCAAACGAAAAAAATCGCATCGATACTGGTACATTCGTTCCAAAGTTATGACGTCACAGACAACACAAGCACGTGCACACACACACTCACGCACATACTTGTCAAACTTATAGCAACCCTCCTTTTTCGAAGGAGGCTAAAAATGGGCTGCGAACATCTTTTTAGCATTTCTAGATTTTTGACTCTGTGTTTGTATCCCGACCACGATTACCGTTTAATTTACTGAACCGTTCGTAACGAAAGTCAGTCAGGTACGTACTTTATGTGTCAAGAAAGATTATAGGCTATTTATTCTTCTTACTAAAGGGCTTCTCGTGGGAGAGGGGACGGAGGGAAGAGGAAGTATGTGCAAATTGAATTCTTTTTAAGTCATATTATTATATTTTGCAAGTAGTTTTAAAATTACAGACTTAACAATAATCAGTGTGGAGTAACCAAAATCTTAAATTGAAATCCGGAATGTGAAATAACCATTGAACGTACAGTTGTTGTTTAGATTTTTATCACAATATTATAAATCCTAACAATACCAATGTTATGAATTTGTTCGTTTATCTTCCTATTATGATTTCCCGATATTGTGCTTAAATTTGTTAAGGATTTGAAAATAACAGCCTTCTTTATTTAAAAAAAATATGTCTAATAGCGGTTGAAATTTGTTTTAGGTATCAATTGTTAGAATAAGATTTAGAAGATACAAATATTATGTAGCTGTTGTTAGCTCTCAGGTGGACCGAAGTTCTCCGACTCAGTTAGTATTGAATTTGCTGACTGGAAACTCTTTAGTTATTCTACTCTTTACTGGAAACTTTGAAGCCAATTTCCAGCTGTAGCTTTTGCTCTCAAGTTGAAGACTAATATTATAATATTATTTTATTTGATAGATGAAAAAATAATATAAATACTCTTAAGCAAGAGGTTTTAAATATTTTATGAACTGTCATCAAAACTGTCATTTTTGTGATCTGTTATTTTACCAAATATTATTTTACTAATTTTACTTCACAAATTCGTTGTGTAAATTTTATGTTTATTTTAACTTGTTTTAGATTTCTTTATAATTAATACAAAATCATGCGTCGGTAAGTATTTTAAGATTACATAATATACAGTTACAACCCGTACGAATTAACTGTGTACTCCGCTGGAATACGACCGTGGCGAACGCAGTGGGCCGCAAGCACTCAGTGGCGATAGCATTTTTGTTACCGTTATCAAACCATTTTTTTTATAAACATTAAAAAATATATTAATTAATGAAAAATGAAAATGACACAGCGCGAGGTGCACAGATAATTACGGATTAGACCACCCGTTTGGATATCTGAAGATATATCTGAGGACATTTGTCATGTATAGACAGCTAATTTTGTTTGTTATGATTATTCGGATTTTTCCATTCCATTCGGAATATTCCATTTTAACTTAAATTATTGTCAGCAACAATGCCACTGGTGATTGTCCTTAGTGATAGTGTAGGGGTACACTGTCTTACTTGTGCCGACATAACTAGTGATGACTAAGACTAAGAACTTACGGCGCGGTTCTTACCCGCGCCTGCGGCGGTTGCGGGCCCGCAGTTTCCGTAGAATGTCGATTTATATGCAAAAAGTAAGATCACATTTCACGACGCGATTTTCACCCGCAGCGCCTGCGGTTGTTTGTGGTTCCCGCGAGCGGTCGTCTGCCCTTTACCGTGCGGGTGGCGATCTCTTGCCGCCGCGTCGGCGGG
>NJDC01005864.1:0-29352 GCA_002245475.1 Calephelis virginiensis | reverse complement strand
GACAAGTTGTACAAATCGAACCCGAGCCTCGCAGTTGGTGGATGTATTTAGGAATGTACGCTAGCCACCCAACCTACGAGGCTGTTATTAGGCCTTAAATTTCATTGTCATATTCGCTCCAAGTTAAAGTGTTACCTATTCTTGTTTTATAGGCTATTATAACATAAGAAGTGACAGCATGACTCAATGGCCTTTGCCGGAGACAAATTGATAAAAAAATCCGTTAAATTTAAATCAATATTTCTAGAACAAAGGCATTGACCTCTAAGTATATGGACATGAAATACCTACGAAAAAGGCCTGCCTTGGGCTACTAAATATGGCTGCCATTTTGACATTATAAGGCTGTCCAGAAAAAGTAGAGTACCGATATCGATACATGATCTATTATTGAAGATTGATAGTTAAGTTTAGGTAAATAGATAAGAATTATTATTTAAGAAGAATTATCGAATGAAATTGCAACTATCACCTTGCTTACTTTGTGAATAGGCAAATGTAATTACCGTTTAATCGTAAGTATTGTTTAATTAAACGAAATAAAGAATATTTATTTACTTTTCACGAGCATGTTTCTTTTACACTGTGGCGTGCAAATATGTTTATCTTTATATATATAATTCTTATGTTCGTGTGTTTGTCACTGAACTCCTTCTAGACGACTGGACGGATTGCGACAAAACTTTTTGTGTGTATTCAAGGGAATTCGAGAATGGTTTAGATTCACAATTTGGTCTTCTGGAAAATGTTTTCTTAATGTTTTTTTTAATAATAAGTAGTTGTTGATTTTCAAATGTTTCACGTTGGTTCCGACAGACTTGTACTATCGAAGCATTAATATCAAGCGATACGAAGTTTACTGGGACAGCTAGTTCTTAATATAAGTTAACTCTTTATATTTATTAAAAGATTCAGTATCATTATAAAACACAATTCATCAGGTTACATTCAAACGACTTTCTTTACTTTTAAGTGAGCACTTGAAAGAATTCTTATTAAGCTAGACTGTGATTGATATTTTTAATGGCAATGGTTTACATTCTTATCTTGTCAAAATATTATTTTATGGGAACGTAAAATAAAATATCGACAATTCGGTTAAATTTCTGACACAATTTACAGATAAAAAGGTGTGTGTGCGATTCACACTTGATGGAAGTGAAACTTCAGTAAATCGACAATAGAATGAGATGAATATATATTTGTTTCTCTTACCTATCGCTTTTCCTTTGCACCCGTTCTGAAATCACAATTATTCTAAAGAAGTTTCACTATAACATTGCACCGTACCATTAACTATGATTGTTCTTACATATTAATATTAACAATAAATTAACACTTAGAGGCTAGAAAAGTTTTAAAAACCAACTTTGACACACATATCTTAAAGTTTGTATAGCAGTTATTATTTACTAAACACTATAAAAATCGGTACGCGATGAGGTACAAATAATATGAAATTTTGTCCCTTTTTAACGTGTGAGTTTTGTATTTGCCAGCTTGTTCTCGTGTTACGGCCAATATTAATAATCAATCCTAATCCAAAACTTGCTGTCCAAGATTGATATTTTGATCTATTTTTATGTTATCGCTTGCCAATAACATATCTGTGGACAGCATAAATATGGCAATTAGGAATAGGATAGGCCGCCGGATATGTAGCTATCTAGATTGCTTGAAATCCATCTTGAGAGATACATTATTAACATTGGCCGTAAGTGAAAAGAAAGATATCCATCAGTGTATTTAAACCTTTGTTTACTATACGTGACGATTTTGCAATATGTATTTTGCCAGGTTATAAGCGGATATTCTCAGTGTCATCTAGGAAAATAAAAGCTTGATTTCTAAATTCTTTATGATGAGTAACTGTCCTATTTATACATAGTTCAAATCTTGATAATTTGTGAAAGGCAGTCAAAGGTCTTTGTCTTGTACAGACGTCTACACAATTTGTGGCCTGGAGTATTGGCGCCATCGAGAGAAAAAATGAGTGAAATTAGTCAAATTTGGTGGCATTTTGAACAATTTTATTCAGTGAAAGTGCACAAATGAAATAATCATGAAGAAATTAGCGTATCGTGTATTTCCTCGTTGCCGCCAAATCTCATTACATAAGCTTGAGTAATGAGGCAAACGCTTTACCCAAGAGCCTGACATGACCTACTGACGACTTATGACTAATGACTAATAATTATAAATGATATAAAATTTTATACAAATTTCTATTTGACTAATGGCAAAATACTAACGTGAAGGCCAAAACCTAAAGAAATAAAAAAAAGAAAAGTGGAAAATACTAGCGCCACCAAGCGAAGATTTTATTGATTTCTAAACTTTCTAAAAAAGTCAAAACCTCTTGCTAAAGAGCATTATTAGAGGTCAATGAAGAGTATTTATATTCCCTGGTCAAAACTGTTTTCACAAATTACCTATAAAGACTTCTTCTTTTATAAATAAGGCTTTCAGTCGTTTTTCACTACCTATATAACACAGAACAATATTACTCACAGAGCTATATAAAGACTTATGTACCTACAAGTTTTAGCTGTTTTAGCTGTCAATCACAGATTACACCCCTACTGTCAATGCTGTGCTGCATTTGACAAAGACTAATATTTTGATTTTTTTTAAATTTCTGTCCCATTAGTAGCATAATTTTTGGCTTTCAATAATCTAAAAAATGCCTAAGTAAGTAAATTAATTTTCCTGACTATCTACACTTTTACGAAACTTAGTTTCTTTGTTTTGTTACTTCTAACGATCAGTCCTGCATTTATTTTATTCTAAATGATAGTTCAATTTCTAAAAATTTGCATCACCTATAGGGGTTTTTTATGTTGGTGCTGGAATTCAGGGTACTAAGTAAAAACTAAGTGTACAGAAGGTTAAAATATAAACTTTTTAGGTGGTGTCCTGCATTTTCTGCTTACTTCCCCCCAGCTGGGATAAAGTGTGGACCACGAGACGGTGGTTCAATAGACCCAGAGGGTAAGCAATATCCTTGTCTCCCGACATCCTGCTGTTGCGGTCCTGTGTGTTGGTGGTGCTGATGTCTAAATCCAATATTAAATGACGAGCAATCCGATTTTATAATACAATTTTTAGTTTTTAAAACATTTGTTTTTTACTCACATGCAAAAGTCTGTTTATTTTTTAAGAACCTTCTGACGATAAAAGGCAACCGCAGCTGACAAATACTACAGGTGTTATCAGTCATAGTCCTCTAGCTAGAAAGTCCGACCTATTATGAAAGTTTATCTAACTTACACAGTAACGAGTGCTGCCACAGCTGAGCTGGTCTGATGATGGAACGCAAAGATACTCCTATCTAACGTAACTCTGGACCGCCTGCTAGTAACCTGTCGAGTTTGGACTCGTTCAATTCGCATTAATTATAACTTTATATTACTAAAGACGAGGACGTGATGACAAGGACCCGATGAATTAACTGGAAGCCTGGCTGATGCATAATAGTTTATAAGCTACGGTATTAGCTATGTTTCGTAATCTCCGCAGTTCTCAAAGCATATAAAAAAAGAACAGTGTTGTAAGTTTTTCTTGTTTGTGTGAGTGTATGTGTGTTTGTCTGTAGCATTGTATCTCCTAAACAATCGTGATGCGTTGTTTTAACCCCCGTCATAAAATGAGGAGTTTTACTACACTCAAACTCATAACGACGGGTGACAAGTTTGACGTGTCTCTCTCTCTGTTTATGTATGTGTGTGTGTGTGTGTGTGTGTGTGTGTGTGTGTGTGTGTGTGTGCGTGTGTGTGTGTGTGCGTGTGTGGCACATTTTGAACGAATAAACCGATTTATATGCGGATTTTTGTTTGAAATCTGATGTGATTGAAAAGATTCTTGGCTACATTACATATGGGATTGTCGAGGTTTCATTGAAAATTTTAAATTTTTTTATCTAGAGGCGCCACAGCCTCGCTCTACCGTAACTGCCTGAATAGCCTACAGGTATGCTGGCAGGTCGCGTCTCTGTGCCGCCAAATGTGCCCCCATAAGACAGTTTTCAGGCGCAACACCTGATTTCCCAGGAACATGGCGATTGTGACCTTATATATTCCTATTTCTATGATGCCAACACACTAGTCATTTTGCCGAAACTACACGCAGTTATCTGACTTACGTCTTATGTACGCACCAAGAAAGAAAGTGTTCTGTTTAACACAACGCCCAACAGTTCCACGTTTTGCTTTGCTCCGATCTAATAAACCCTTCCCCATCTTAATTACAAGTGGCTACTGCAACTATCCTTTTAGAGTATTGCCTTTAGTCTTGGCTGATGAAAACTGCACATGTTACCTTACCCCTATTCCAAAATTAGTTATAGGGTTCCGATCAGGTGGTAGTTTCTAAAATTATATAGGCGCATCCCAATAATCTTTGTATAGATTCACGTGAATATAATATATTTAAATTTGAATTGGAGGGTCTCAGGGGGACACCCTTTCAATCTCGACCCGCGAGATGGTCTCTACCAGAATGGTAATATCTTATTTGAATACACTACCACATGAACCCCCTCTGGATATGGCAGCCGAAAGAGGTTGTCCACCATATGGGCATCCTCGACTGAGACCAGAGGGCATCCCATCGTGCTCCTCTTCCATTACATCACATCGAATAAAAGGAATCGAAAAGGAACATTGGCCACCAAGCATTATCGATCGCGCTGGGAATGTCCGGCAAAACCGTCTGCTCATGTTTGCGAGCGGAAGAACGGACTCGCCCCAACACTAAGCTTAGAGAGGTTACCTTCCCAGGTGGTACGCCCTAGGCAGCTAGTGTCACCTGACGATGTTATATGTTGTCACCAGTAGCGTCATATAGCGTTTACAGCCTTCACCCCAGTCGTATTAACGGCATATTCCTCAATAAGTTTCAAAGAGTATAATAATATATAGGACAAGAGAGCCCTCTGTCGCGAAAACGTGAAATCACGTTAACGCTAGCGTTCCATTTTAACCCGGTGATAATCCTGGTGGCAGGCGCTTGCTGCCCGACGCAGCGCGTTACACCAGCCATGGGGGTTATCATTTCCGGTGTTAGCGATTGAAGTACTCATCTACTCACTTGACCTCGCATCTCCCTTCACTGTACCTCCGACACGCCTAGAAGCCTGTTACGCAAGGCGAGCCCGATTGTGCAGCCTGCGCGCGGCCTGAAAATGAAAAACTATTTTTTTGGAAACTTTTTGCGTAGCAAATAAAAAAATCTTCTGTCTGTATGATACATTACATTCTCTACTAAGAGGACTCTACGGTGTGCCATTCGTAATAATTCATAAACTGCGTAATGAAAGTTAAGGTCTGGACCTTTTTTCTGAAGCGAAGAGTCAAAACTGCAAAATCCGTCAACGTCCGGTGTCCACAATTACGCGGCCATTTTATTATGCAAATAATAAAAATTAGTCATATACCCTTTTATTTGGTGCCCAACTTGGTCGGCATATTGGAAGCCACCGCATAAAAATCCGTTGTACAGTATAAAATTTAGAAATAATCTTTTTTCGGATTATGCAGATAGCTAGGATTGACCGAATCCAACTTCCTTGCTGAAGCCTTCATTTCGCAAATTGTAAACCGGTATATTATTTCCAGTTTCCCTTATAATTAGGAAGTGTGTATGAAGATTTTCCGCAAAACGAAGTTTTAGTGTCATCGTTTTGAAAGCTAGCTCGTAAACATAGAACATTTTCGTTATCGCAGAACCAAAAATAATGTTTAAGAGAAAATTGGCACATATATTCTATAATACCGTAAAAATATAATCAAAATGAAATTCCGTTGTAGGTGTTTGTATTAAAAGACATATAATTATTTTTGTTATACATTAAAAAAGATGACTTGCAAAATAGCACTTTTGGGGATTTTAATGGTTATATACTCTAAATAGTAGATTTAGAGTTAAGAGTTAGTAGAGTTTTAGAGTAGATTTTAACTTATACTAAGTTTTAATCTTGGTGATTTTATTAGAACTAACAGTTTTTCAATTAGTTCTAATAAAGTCACCAAGTTCTTTTTATTTTTATCTGACTTGCACTAAAGACACTCGAAAGATTTTTACACATACTTAATAATACACATATTCTTAACTATAAACACTCATAATCCCCAATTTTCCGACGAAGTTAAAAAAACGAGTAGGTTATCAATTCGGCAGGTACATTTTTTTAATGTAATGTACACCAATTTCTCCATGGTTTCTGAACCGATTCACGTAATTCTTGCGTGGAATGGTGTCGAATTGGTCCCATAAAAATTTGATTCAGGTAGGCCTGTTAGTTTTTTATTTTATGAGCATTTTTTATAAAGATAATTACTTATTTTTATCTATCCCGACGTTAATTTTTATTAAATTTAATCATATCAGCAATAAACTAAAAAGTTTTATTTAATTAAATTAAAATAACTACGTTAATTAAAACCGACTTCAAAACTAAACATAAGAAAATTATAAAGATTTAATATTAATTTTATACCTACTACCTATTACTTATATGTGCTATTTACTAATAGCTTTGAAGTTGGTCCCATGCCTTAAACTAATAATTATATTACAAGTAAGGGGCTGTTCAAGTAGTTATTTACTTATTTACACAAATGTCAACCCTCACATAGTCTTTGCTAGATAACGAAACGCATTTGCTTGGATTCTCTCAAATAATGCACACATTTAGGCACTCGATTTAGACCAGAGTAGGGAAACTACCGCGCGCTTATAAAATTAAAAAAAAAAAACAAACTGATTGACAAATGTTTACGTAAGCATGGGAGGAGGGGGTAAGAGGTTTGCTTACTTTTGCTGACGAGGGGGATGGGGGGGGGGAAATAATTGTAACAAATTTGCTTACGTAATACTTGAACGGCCCCTAAGTATTAAATTGGAGTTATTTTTATTTAAGTTTTAAAGATGTGAAAGATTTGGAAGTTTTACAAAGCGCCGACGATGGAAAATATCAATTAATTTATCCGTAAAGTTACTTTTATTAACCGTCGCCAAAAAAAGAAAGGTTATAAATTCAATGGTAGGTATTTTAGGTCTGCGATTTGCGACGAGTCCATTACGACCCCACCACTAAGCGTGCCTAGTCTTTTCTTTATTAAGGTTTTGGCCTTTACGTTAGTATTTTGCTATTAGTCAAGTAGAAATTGCATCAAATTTTATATCAATTTTAATCAATTATAGTTCATCATCATATGTAGTCAATAAGTCATATCAGGGTCTTGGGTAAAGCGGTGGCCTTATTACTCAACCTCGTGTAGTGAGATTTGGCGGCAAGGAGGAAATACACGATTCGCTAATTTCTTCATGATTATTTCATTTGTGCACTTTCACTGAACAAAATTATACAAAATTTCACCAAAATTGACTAATTTCACTCAATAAAAACACAAAATTCAATAATCATAAAAAAACTTCGACCATCTTTTCTCTCGATGACGCCAAAACTCTTGCCTAGTCTTAAGGATAAGATTTTATAAAATACTAGCTGGAACTCATATTAAGCCTACGAGAAATAATAAAAACTACATCAAACAAAACAATATCAAATCTGTCACTTTTATAAGTACCCTTTTTCGATAGAGATGTTTTTGTAAATTACTTTTAGTTCCTTAGTTTAAGTTTTAGATTTATTTATTTTTTTATCAATATTATTTCATAAGTGAGGATCTAACAAAATCATGCCTGAGTAAGATTTATATTGTTTTTTGTACCACTAAATCGTTCTTTGGGTGAACGAAAAAGCATTTTATTACACACATATATATATATATATATATATATATACATCGTTTTACGAAATTCTCACGAGTACAATTCTTAATAGAGACTTGCACAATAACTCATTTTTCGTTTAGACACGCTAATAACTGAGCAATGAAGAAATTTCTGGGATAGACACTAGGATGACCTAACGTTTATCCCAGTTTTTAAGTAGATTTTTTCTCCTAGGTTGAATTTTATACCATCATCCATCACTTTACCTGTTTTCCTGATTCTGTTCTCGCAATTGTTATGTTCCAGTTCAGAGGGTAGGATAGTTTAGACGTCCATTGTGCGGTAGGTTTTATCAGTTTTTCGACAGTCACGGCTATGACTGATGGATAAGCTGGTTATTGCACGAAAGCTTTTGCTGTTAGTTTTACCATAGTCACTGATGTGACTGACGGTTAATCGAGCGTTTAATTTACATTCATACTATTTGTTAACCATCATTCAAACTTAATTCAGTCACTGGTAAAATTGACAGCAAAACCTAGCTCTAGTGGGTGGATAAAGAGCTGGCCGAGGTTGACATATACCTATCATTTACAATGGTTAACGTGGTTAACATATAAACGTAACAAAAGATTGATGGAATTGACTGAAGTCTGCATGACTGTGTATTGGACGTCTTACACATTAACATAAAAAGCGTGGGATCCCAATCTCGATATCAACCATCACCATATTTATAATTTTACTAGCCAACCCGTGGACTTCTTATTGCGCGACATTAACAGCTGCTAACAGTTTGTATGGATTAAAGCAGCGGTTGCCAACCTTTCGGCAGGCAAGGGCCACAAGGCGGCAAAATAAACTAAAGGTGGGCTCATACTTGTGATGGTAATTCTAGAAACCAAATATACCTTCGCAGAACTGGTCATATCCCTTACAAAAAAATGAAATAGGACGCAGAAAAGCGCATTCTTAACGCTAAATTAACACCATACGTCGTATATTGTACGGTCAACCGCGGAACGTGCATGCATTTATTTTGATATTTATATTTTATTTACAAAATCCGAATGCTGGATTTAAGTATAGTTTTTCCTATTTTCAATGCAATTTTCCTACTTTTTCTTTTCGGAATAACAATACCTAACACAGTAAAAATAATTACCATTACACTTACAATTAGTTTATCCGTTCAAACGTGAATGCGCTGACCACGCGAAATGGGTATTCGTTTATATAATATCCCTGGACAAGTTACACAAATTAAATCTGAGACCAAAGTAAGCAAATTATATGCATGTGATATGGGTGTTAGTCAACGATACTCATAAATAGATTCCAGACCCGGAAATGCAGACATCTAAATGTTCATCACACAAATGCCTGCCCCTGTCAGGAATCGAACCCGAGCCTCGCGATCGATCGGTGTAGCCAGACTTGTATTTTACACTTATTTTTACTTTTACTGTAGCATTTTTGCAGTAAAAAGTCGTCCGTTATTTTTGTTTTTTTTTTTTTCATTTTCATTGTGAAAAGCACAAACTTAACCAGGTGTGTGCCGTGCCCAGCCGCGGCTCCATGCGCGTTGTCTGCTGGCATCAAGTCTGGACTCCGGGATGTCAAGCCAATCGATGGCAAGCAAGAGCCTTGCGTCTGTCGCACCTGCTGCTGTGGAAAACCACCGATTGTCAAACCAGTTTGTATCTTGGATTTCCTTCCTTCCACTTAGATTATTTTCATTCGTCGATTGTTTATCGGAAAATCCTAAAGGAACCTTGTTTTTTTTATTATTACACTAAGGCTAAAGAAAAACTAAGGCTAAGGCTAAAGAAAAGAGGCTGACCAGCATAAAAACCGCTAGAATCGTTAACGCTTTACCTTTTTCTAATACGATAATGTCAGTCTTCGCCATGGTTTTGTTACAGTTTGGAATGTCCACTATCTGGTCGACTTTTTTTTATAATATTGGCAAGGCAAACAAGCAGACGGATTTCCTAATGGTAAGAAATTCACACCGACTAGAGACACCAAAGGTGGTATTGGTGCGTTGCCAACCTGAGGCCGGGATGTTAGGCCTCGAGCATAAGTAAGTGTACCAGCTACCTTACCCTCCAAACCGGAACATGTCATGACGTTATGGCGGCAGGAATAGGTAAGGCGGTGGTACCAATCCGGCTGAGTTTGCGAAACTCGACCACCTAGTCAGATGTCACGGTGTTAGTGATGGTAAGCCTATGCTCGCCTTTTACCCTGGCAGGAAGGCAGATGGTCTATTCTGCAAAGTAGCTCAAACCAACACGGGGCTTACGTATTATTTTTAACATTTAAAGTCATATAGGCTTTGTATAACGTATCAAACACAAAGCGACAGTCGATCTTCCTTGAACGCCATCTATTGGTGGTAATGCTTCCTTATTATTCATATGTTTAGTTAAGTTTGTAAAATAGGAGGTCATATGTTCGACTCCTATATAGTAAAGTATCTTCACGCCCATATCCCCGAAGAGGTAGGCAGAGGCACAAACAAGGCACCCACGACTAGCCGAAGACACTAAGTCCCATAATGTGATAGCTGGCAAGCCTATCGCCAACCGGGCACATACCCTATCCCGAGCAAAATTTTTTTTTATTAGAAAAATTGGAAAAACCAAATTTACTTTTTGTTGCCCGACCCGGGATTCGAACCCGGGACGTCATGCAGTCAAGTCCAACACCTGGACCGCTAGACCACAGAGGCGATTCCTATATATTATTGATTAATCGATTTCTCTGTCATTTCTTAACCGATTTTTTCTTTTTTATTTCAAAGAGCGTACTTCCGAGGTAGTCCCATTATCATCAAGTCTGATGATTGAATCCCAGAGAATTTTGTTACGTGCTTAGATGTATTACTTATTAAAATCAAAATCGATTTTTTGCAATTTTACTTCCCTGAAATTATCATTTGGACTAAGTATTCTTGTATTTGATATATTGAGCTCCCCTCGGGAAAACGTTTAAATATCGGGATAAAAAGTTGCGTATGTCACTTTCGAGCCTCTTAACTATTGCCACACATATCATCTATACAGCATCACTCTGTAGTATAAATTAATATATTATACAAATAATGTGCAGCATAATAATGCACACATAATATTAGCTACATCAGTATGTATTGTATTAAAGTGTTACAAACAACCGAAGATCCCGGACTCTTACGCCCCGCGTCGGTGCTATATGAAACCCTCTGCTCCGGTAGAATCATGCACTACCTACAAGCTGTCCTACCTGCCTGTCGACGAGTGTCAGAACCTCCGCGGACAGGCAAGGAAACCACCACCGAACCTGGTGCCGAGTTGTGAACCCATGGAGTCGTGTACTGTACAAAAGGTATAATATAACATTTTTTTTTTAAGATAGACGCTATTTTGTTGTTGCTCCGGGCTCCTTTGCAGAATATACCGTCTGCCTTCTTGCCAGGCAGCTCGTAAAAGGCGAGCACAGGCTTACAGTCACTAGACGGTAGAGTTTCGCAGCGATTCACCCGGATTGGTACCATCGCCATAACGTCACGACGTGTTCCGGTTCGGAGGGTAAGGTAGCCGGTAAACTTACTTTTGCTCGAGGCCTAACATCCCGGCCTCAGGTTGACAACGCAACATTACCACCTTTGGTGGCTCTAGGCAGCGTGAATTTCTTACTATTAGGAAATCCGTCTGCTTGTTTGCCTTTCAATATCATAAAAAAATACAAGTTCCCCTTGTCTTTTCGTAAGGTGGTCATAGATAACCAGCGTTCAGTAGGGACTCTTCTGAAACATTTATACTGAGTCAGCAACCCTTTTCCTGAGATAGAAAGGTAGGATAACTATTATTAGTAATTCTATTTTATTTCTATGCTTACATCTAGATTAAAGTTAAAGGAAAACCTTTTTATTTTATTCGGTAACGCTTTTTTTTGTCGGCGAACGGACACACGGCTTTCCTGATGGTAATAGATAGCCGTGGTCTATAGAGTATAGACACCATAGATGTTGTATGTGCTTCGATGTCTTGAGCCCGGAAGCCTTATTGTGCAAGTCTACCAGCTATACTACTCTGCAGACCGGAACAGTTATGTCATGATTGTCATGAATGAAGACATTATGGCGGCAGGTTGCTGCAAACCCGGACAAGTTGCTGCGCAGGATTCAACCACCAGTGGTTTTTTGACAATGATCTATATATTAACCTGAGCTTCGTCTTTTACGAAATACCTTGCAGAGAGACAGGTGGTCTTTTCCACTTAGCAGACCCAGATCAACATGGCAAAACGGCCTTTTAAGCCATGTCTGTCGGTAAAAGAGCAAACATACTTTTGATTTAATGTTCAATTGAAAACTAATTTCAGATGTCATTCCTCCCGAACCCGGTTTGCGTCACCCAAGCCATCCGACCCTGCCACCACGACATGTGGGGTCAGGGACCGATGCAGAACATCACCACGCAGAGACACGACTACGTTGCCAAACCCTGCGTGTTACGCGAGAGTTTCAAACCACCTGCGAAGTTTCACTGTGTGGAACAGCCGTTTGAAAGTAAGATTTTAATACTCTTTTTGGGATAAACTCTTAAAACGGGTTCGGGCCCGGGGTCGGGCAAAAAAAATTGGGTATTTCCAATTTTCTAATAAAAAAAAGTTGTTCGGCGTTAGATATGTGCCCGGTTGGCGATAGGCTTGCCACCTATCACATTGTGGGACTTTAGCTAGTCGTGGATGCCCTGGTTGTGCCTTTGCCTACCTCTTCGGGTATATGGGCGTGAAGATACTTTCTTTTTTTCTTTCTCTTAGAAATTTAAATAACAAACCTTGAATCGAAGGTCTCCACAGCAAAAATTACAATAATTGCATATGAATGCACGAGGATAACGTGATATCTTAGAATTTTTGGCAAAGTGATATCTACAGTCTTTGATTCGTCATTCATATATTGAAATACACAAAAATATAGATAAAATTGTATCTGCTTTTAAATCTCTT
The DNA here is from genome assembly GCA_002245475.1 of Calephelis virginiensis. Taxonomy (NCBI): domain Eukaryota; kingdom Metazoa; phylum Arthropoda; class Insecta; order Lepidoptera; family Riodinidae; genus Calephelis; species Calephelis virginiensis. The sequence goes on along the minus strand of NJDC01005864.1, from coordinate 16,614 downwards.
CACCACCATACTCCTGAATCAAAGCAACAATCCAAACAGTGGAAAAGATCAGACTCTCCTACACCGAAAAAGGCTAAGGTCGTTTTTTCCACTAACAATCGTGTCATGTCTTCTGTTTTTTGGGATGCGAAGGGCATTATTTTTGTAGATTATTTACCAAATGGTCAAACTATAAATTCTAGTTATTATTGTAACCTGTTAAGAAGACTCCGGGAAAAAATAAAAGAAAAAAGCCGGGAATGTTGCGTAAGAAGGTTTTGTTTCATCAAGACAATGCACGTGTTCACACTTCGGTTGAAACAATGTCTGTAATCCATGATTGTTGCTACGAATTGCTGCCCTACCCACTTTATTCGCCGGATTTAGCCCCCTCGGATTATCATTTATTTCCAAATTTAAAAAAAAACACTTGGGTGGCTCGAAATTTTCAACCAAAGATGAGGTGATAGTCGCAGTAAACGACTATTTTGCCGACCTTCCGGAATCTTTTTTTTGCGAGGGGATAAACAAGTTGCAGGTCAGGTGGAAGAAGTGTGTTGAGCTAGATGGAGACTATGTCGAAAAATAAAAATAAATTTAGACCCACTTTTCTTTTATTTTCTTGGTCGGCCTTAGAACTTTTGGATCCACCCTCGTAAAAACAGATCGAAAACACTTTAAGAACGTGGTCTATGCGCACGAAACGACTACAGACGACTGTTTTAGCGTCACAAAATGGCGGCCCATAACGCCATTTGGGTTTACCGTTTTTAATCTAAGTATAAAAATGCTAGTAACGCCATTTGGGGTTACCATTTTCAACCTAAATATAAAAATGCTACTTTCTTTAGCGCGTTCGGTTTGTTCGTCTCAAATGACATCGAATTATATAAGAAGCGTATATTTCTGATTGTACCATTACATTAATTAACAGTTTTACGCAATTATTGCGTGATTTTTGCCATCTCTCGGCTATAAAAATAATCCTGCCAGTATAACTAAATGGAGAAAAGCCATTACCTAGAACTAGGCAACTTAATGATTGAGCCTGTAAAAACCAACTCCAGCTATTTCATTGGGTACCACGTCGCCATTAAATCATTCTTTTTTTGACAGACAGTAAATGGTTCCGAAATGATCACACATAAAATTTGACCGCCTCGTTGATCGAGTGGTTAGCGTACACGCCTAACTACACCTAACAACCGCGAGGCTCGGGTTCGATTCCCAACGGGGCAGGCATTTGTGTGATGAACATTTAGATGTCTGCATTTCCGGGTCTGGGTACCTATTTATTAAATTTATTCTGGTGTCTAAGTATTTCTATATATTAGAATAGTTGACTAACACCCATAACACAATCATATAATTTGCTTAGGGGGTTAAATTCAATATGTGTAACTTGTCCAGAGATATTAATTTATTTATAAAATTTAAAAAGTCCTACCAGTGGTTTTTAATTTTACTTAATAATGTATAAATTCACTTATCTCGGCAACCTCATGGCATCAATGACAGTATAAAAAATTCTACGTAATAAGAGGCAGATCTTCCATAGATATGTAACAAACCCGAATTTTCTATGAAGTTTGGCTTAAGTGATTGTACTTGACAAACAAGTAACAGAGTCTGTTAAATAACATGGTGAAAAAGTACAACTCGTTTAATTTGAAAGTAAGTCTAAAGACATTCAAATTAAGGCAAATAGTGTCATATGATTTAGGTGAATAAAAAACATAAGTAATCAGTTGGCTATTGGGCGGGTAATCGCCAAACATACAAAAGAAATGTCGAAATAAGAAACTCCTTTTTTTGTCTTCGGCTAAAAAAGGCCTTATGTGGTTAAATAGTCTCATAGTGATCAAAGCAATCGATTATTTTTTGTTTTTTTTATTGCACTGTACCGATACTAACGCCTAACTCACATGAATGGGGAGTTTTATTTTAATTTAATATAATTATTTTACGAATCATGTGTTAAGGACTGAGTCGTGTTTGCGTTACAATTGTATAATTATTTAAATATATTCTAATAAGTAAATATGCAAGTAGCCTTCACCCAATTTTAATTAATTTTGGCCGGTCCTTTTAAAGTAACCTGTATAACACTAGCAGACGTTGCTCTACTATAACTATGAATATTTAAAAAAAAGACCAAGGCAAATAGAAATCATTTTTTATTCATAACATTCTTTTGAACCAGATCGCACTGTGAACAAACTTTCCTATCTGCCCCCTGAAAGAGTTGACCAGCCTAAGTCTTACGCGCCGGAAAGGTGCTACGAACGGCCTGCAGCTAAGATGGAGGACTGTACCACTCATAAACTGAGCTATCTTCCTAACCAGGTATCTATACTTACACGCTTCTCGTAGTCCGACACGAAATAAGTATACACATATACTATTTAAATTATCCGCTTCGGTATATTTCGTGTTTACGAATTTAACCGATCAAGAAACCAGTGTGTGATCGTCGTTTTAGATGCCAAAGCTCGTCAGTACCTCGACTGTGATGGAAGTGACAATACGCAATATTTCAGTATAAAGAATTGTATAGAGCTGAAATTTTATTGTATTATTTATGTAATATTATAGTATGTAAATAATTATGTAATAACAACTCTATACAGATATCTTTAAAATACATTCGGATTTCCGAAACTTGACGAATATAGACGAAGTGCATAATTTATATAGTATATGTGTAGTTAAAAGGACTTATTTATCTAGAGGTGGCCAGCGAGTGTAATTAGTCACCTGATGAACATCTGCAAGTTACATGAACGTCAGCAGCCTAAATTACTGTTTTGTTGCCAACTTTTGAAAAAAAAAGTTGACAGGTGTCAATGGACACCCGGAGGCCGGACGGAACGAAGTTCCTTTCGATAAATTAGTGAAGGACGCCGCCCACCGCATTCATACGCCGCACAGCTTACAACAGCTTACTATAGCAAAAAGAGTCGTTACAACTTTTAGTGATTTTTTTTCCGTCTAGTCCCCTTTCACGACGCGCGAGAAGGAACTTCGTTCCAATAAATGACATTTGACATGACATGTGATGTTGTCATTTTCGAAAATAATTGCTACTCATAGTTTGGTAGTTCGAGATAAAAAGAACACTCAACTCTATTATAACAATATGCATCAAGGTGGCATTTTTAGTGTCTTTGACTTCAGCGAGTAATATTATTGTTGAAAGAAAAAAAATCTGGTCATTTTCTGAACTTATAAAAAAGCGCTATATTACTGAAATTGTTATTGTCTAAACAAGATTGAATAAACAAAAACAAAAATAAATGAAGCGGGTAATAGATAACAAAAAATATTAAAAAAATCAGATACCTGCCACAAGGCAGCAACACAACTACATATATTAAGTATTTCTGTTTGTAAGCTTTTTTAACACTCTCCCAGATACAGTACTTGGTCAAAAGCGTATTTTAAAAAAGTCGTTAAATGAATCACAACAATTTTTTTTTATATTTTTGGTGATTTAAGGTGTCAGCACACATATCAACTCCGAAAGGGATCGTCACCGTATCGCCTCGAACCGTTCTTTATTGTTTGTATGAAACTCCATACTGCAACGCACTCTAATCTGAATCGTAGCGTAATCGCCGCGTCTCGAAACAGGCTCGCCGTAAGCGCGGTGTCATTTAGCCTTAACTAAGTTGTTGATGTACATTAGCTGCTGATACTGTTTGGTTACACGCATACGTTAAGTACATACACATCTTCACGTTAATTCCCTGGGGAGGATAGTCAGAGAGTATCGAGTGTTAAGAGTCATGATTCTTCCAGACCTCTTTCTCCACATGCATTAGTCGGTTTGGAAGGCCACTACCTTTACATACAACCCAAGAGGTTTGTTTATAGAATAGTAATCTAGGTGTCCATAGGTAACTACAGCCATCCACATTCGTATTGTACTTATATTTGCTCTGTTTTGATCAATATTTCATTTGCCATTCTTTTCGAACGGACTGACCCCTCACCGGACGTTTTGCCAAATTTTTTTTTCAGTCACACTCTCTCCGATTTAGCATTATCTACACAGATATACGTTTCGACGAATTCACGAGACATACATACTTGCATATTTACTTATTAGAATATATTTAAATAATTATACAATTATAACGCAAACACGACTCAGTCCTTAACACATGATTCGTAAAATAATTATATTAAATTAAAATAAAACTCCCCATCCATGTGAATTAGGCGTTAGTATCGGAACAGTGCAATAAAAAAAAAAAAAATAATTGGTTGCTTTGATCACTTTGAGACTATTTAACCACATAAGGCCTTTTTTTGCCGAAGACAAAAAAAGGAGTTTCTTATTTCGGCATTTCTTTTGTATGTTTGGTGATTACCCGCCCAATAGCCAACTGATTACTGTCGCAACATTTATATAAAAAAAAAACGAACTAAGTTTGCTATGTTTTTTATTCACCTAAATCATATGACACTAATTGCCTTAATTTGAATGTCTTTAGACTTACTTTCAAATTAAACGGGTTGTACTTTTTCACCATGTTATTTAACAGACTCTGTTACTTGTTTGTCAAGCCGAGATAAGTGAATTTATACATTATTAAGTAAAATTAAAAACCACTGGTAGGAATTTTTAAATTTTATAAATAAATTAATATCTCTGGACAAGTTACACATATTGAATCTAACCCCCTAAGCAAATTATATGCTTGTGTTATGGCTGTTAGTCAACTATTCTAATATATAGAAATACTTAGACGCCAGAATAAATTTAATAAATAGGTACCCAGACCCGGAAATGCAGACATCTAAATGTTCATCACACAAATGCCTGCCCCGTTGGGAATCGAACCCGAGCCTCGCGGTTGTTAGGTGTAGTTAGGCGTGTACGCTAACCACTAGATCAACGAGGCGGTCAAATTTTATGTGTGATCATTTCGGAACCATTTACTGTCTTTCGAAAAAAGAATGATTAAATGGCGACGTGGTACCCAATGAAATAGCTGGAGTTGGTTTTTACAGGCTCAATTATTAAGTTGCCTAGTTCTAGGTAATGGCTTTTCTCCATTTAGTTATTCTGGCAGGATTATTTTTTTAGCCGAGAGATGGCAAAAATCACGCAATAATTCCGCAAAAACTGTTAATTTATGTAATGGTACAATCAGAAATAACGTTTTTTATATAATTCGATGTCATTTGAGACGTTCATAGCAATCGATCGCATTTTGATCGCTGTTTGCTCAATTTTGCATAATACTTGTACCTAGCCGAGCCGTGAAAACTTTGTTGTTTTAGGTACTTCCAAAAGAACCGCTACCATGGGCCTGCAAGGGACAATATCAAAAACCGTGTCAAAAGTTAGAAGACAACACCACCTACACCATGAGGTAGGTGCTATCCGAAATGCAAGAACAGCCAGACCTTAGATAAAGGCAAAATTTGTCTTAATATATCAAAAGGTTCCCACGGGAGGTACATATTACGCAGATGAAGCCTCCCCTCCTCGTCCCCGGACTCCTTTACCTTCCTGCCAGGCAGCTCGTAAAAGGCGAGCATAGGCTTACCGCCACTAACACCGTGATTTCTGACTAGGTGGTAGAGTTTCGCAGCGACTTGCCCGGAATGGTACCACCGCATAACCTATTCCTGCCACCATAAAGTGCAATGCTTGCCGTTGACGTGTTCCGGTTCGGAGGGTAAGGTAGCCGATAAACTTACTTTTTAGTTCGAGGCCTAACATCCCGGCCTCAGGTTGGTAACGCACCATTAGCACCTTTGGTATCTTTAGGCGGCGTGAATTTCTTCCATCAGGAAATCCGCCTGCTTATTTGCCTTCCAATATCACAAAAAAATATAAATGAATAAATCTTAAAATGTGTCAAAATCCAGAGCGATATCAGTGTAAAATTTTACTTTATTTAGTGAAACAGAATTTTTGCTTTATTTGCGGCATAAATAAAGTCGCCTCTGTTGTGGAGCGGTCTGGTGTTTTGGACTTAACTTCATGGTCTCAGGTTCGATTTCCAGACAGGGAAACCAAAAGGAAAATGTGTATGTGCTCGATTAACGATATACTTGCCACCTATCACATTGCGGGAATTAATGTCTAGCTAGTAATGGGTGCCCTGGTTTATACCTCTGCCTACCTCTTTGGAAATACGGACGAGAAGATATTTTTTAAATATAATGTTAAATTTAATAAAACAAGTTTTAAATTTTAAACTTATGAATAAAAATATTTAATTACGAGCGTTTGCTTTAATATTCTTTTTATAAAAAGCAGTAATAGCACTACACACAGTAGATAATTGAATATTCCTCTATCCTCCTTCCTCGATACTCTTTCATTTGAACTAGCGAGAGATTTACATTTGAATGAAATCAAATCCAACATCATAGATCTTTTCCGTTTACGTCTATAGTTACGTCCCATAGAGAAATAAGTTTATGTATTATACGTAAAGCATACTAGCTCAATGCATGTTTCTTAGTATATAATTGTAAAAATAAATCTATATATTGATACGTGATGCCAAAACTTTGGACCCCTTTTTACGAAAATTGCGAGATAGCAGGAGCATAAAATTTGGCACACTTATAGTTTATGTGCAGGAGAAGTGCAGAACGCTAATATTTTTCAATAATAATGCTTATAAAGTGCATTAAATCAATAAATAAAACATTACCCACACTACCATGCATTTGGCACACACAAACAAATATATTGATGATAACGATAAAAGATCACAGATGGCGCACCAAAAGATTTGGAAACAAAGTAGTTGGTCTTGCGAAATGACGATGGCGTTGTTATCAACAAGATATTAAAATTTATTATGGCCGAATTTCGACCAACGGGTCGCCCGTTAATATAACACTGTAAATTGAATAGAAAAATAGTAAAGAATCTGTGTGAATTTATTCCACGCACGATAAAAAAAAACTTTGTTTTTATAATTTAATTTTTGCCCCCAGCTACTTAGATGCCAAGAGTGACTGCCGACGCCGCGCCATTATCCCCAACAGCTGCATGAATCCAGTTACTCCATCCAAGAGGTTCGAGTCGCAGACAGTGTACAAAAACAGGTTAGTTGTTGTATTTATAATTTCTAGCTGCTGACCGTAGATTAGTTGAGGTCTATAATGGTCCTAAAGACATAAATAGGGGACGGGTTGTAGTGAGATATCACCTGAATTTAGTTTTTCATTTAAGGTCGTTATTTTTGAATCTCAAATATCCACTTGTTAGTGGTGAAGATAACCTTGTTAATCCATGTTCCTAATGTTCTAATGTTATATTTTTGACATGGTTTTGTCTACCCTGTCTCCGAAATAGAAAATTACACTCTACCCAGGTGAATTGCTCAACGGCACCTACTCTAGCACCTGTTAATATTCAGAACTAATTCTCGCAATGCCTTTTGGATGGGATAAACATATTTATATACTAGTAGTCCGTCCGGCTTCGCACGGGTTGATAAATTTATAATTTTTCATAGAAATGCCGTAGCTTATGTTGATCTGCGATATTTTTTATGATATTGGAAGGCAAACAAGCAGACGGATTTACGACGCCCCCTGGTGTTCTTCAGTACAATCTAATGCTATGGTTTTCTGTATTTATTGAAGAAACAAAATCGAATTTGTCATTTTCTTTATGTCATAAGGTAGCATACGAGCATACAGTTGTCATGATGATGCAAAATGTATCGCCTACAGACGTGATAGATGTTGGTAGTGCGACACTTTGTAAGGACAATGCGTAAGTTTAGCGGTTGCCTTACCCTGCGGACCAGATCAGGACAGATCCAAAAACTGACATTATCGCGGCAGGAATGTGTGAAGCGGTGGATCCTTATCCGGTCAAGTTGCTGGGCAGCACTCTATTAATCGTTACTACTTAATTCAAATATTAAGGACTACTTTTAAGATTTTTACACCCAATTTCAACCGATTATTTTCCCACTAAAGTTACCTACCTGCCACGGCACCTATTCCTCAACCAGTAAAGCCCCTCCCGAACCTCGTCCCGTCAACTGCACTTATGGATGGGGATACCGTTCACAAGGTTCGTATAAATAGTTAAATAACTTCACAAAAAAACATCTTAGTATAGTGTTACATATTCACCCATGATATCTTCACGCCAAGTCCCATTTTGGTATGTTCACTACAGACATAGCTTCTTCCACATTCATTACTATTTTTCGTAAGGCGGCTATATTTCATATTTTTAAGGTACTGTCTTAGGATAAAACCTCGGTCTTTCTGAATTTACCACCATCCACTTTCGCATTATAAATAAAATTACATTCACTCCCGTATCCCTAAATAATTAGACAGAGGGCAACCGCGGCATCCCTGCCTAGCCAAAGACACTATATCTCACAGTGGGATAAATATCAAACCTATTGCCAACCAATTTGATTCTATCAGAAAATTGAAAAAACTGTTTTTTTTGTTGCCCGTCCCAAGAATCGAATCGCCTCATGAAGTCAAGTCCACCACACGACCGCTAGAGCACAAAGGCATATAATATTGCATTTATGTTTTGTTAATCTTTCATCTGCTTTTATTTCTACATCACCTAACCACGCATGACTTTTCTCATTTTTATACCAACACTTTTTCCAACTCACTCTACCCGAGTTTAGTGTTGCAAGTGTACTTAATCTGTGAGCGTTTCATGACAAACACAACACACAAAAAAACTTTTCCTGTCTGTCATTTCAAAGCGCTGTCATTTCGTCGGCATAAATCTTACTGTCCTGCTTTTTCTTGCAAACACAACTCGAGCTGTCAAACTAAGTAGGTACCTATAATGTAACTAAACGTACAATACATGCATACGTATGTAGGTACAACGTATAACCAAAGACAATATATATATCTATATATCTTATATTTACTTATCTCTGGTATAACATACGTACCCTATGTACTTTTGGTTAATATGGCTTGGCGAAATTTCGATAACCAATTTAGCAGCTGTACTATTTTGTCGTTTCAATGATTAAGAATACACAAACTATTTCCTTTTATAGACGTATAGTACTCATTAAGATATGTAATACGAAAATGTAGAGTTACTACCTACTTTGGCGGTATATTCGTTCGATCTCACGTTAACGAGGTTTTTTTTATGATATTGGAAGGCAAACAAGGAGACGGATTTCCTGATGGTAAGAAATTCTCGCCACCTAGAGACACCACAGGCGTTATTGGTGCGCTGCCAACCCGAGGCCGGGATGCCGGGCCTCGAGCAAAAGTAAGCTTACCGGCTACCTTACCCTCCAGACCGGAACACGTCATGACGCTATGGCGGCAGGAATAGGCAAGGCGGTGGTACCAATCCGGACGAGTCGCTGCGATGCTCTACCACCTAGTCAGATGTCACAGTGTTGACTATTATCGTTATGCGAGACGACCCGAGGCAGAACGGGCGGGGGGAAAAGTTGCCACGACCGGTGCGCGTGGACATATAATATTAACATGAGACGTTTTGAGACGGGAAGGGGATCGCGCGTGTCGCTTGTGACGGATGAGAGTAGTGGAGTGTCGCTAGTTCATATACGCGAGTGATAGATAGTATTGTGTATTGTGTTTGGTAGTTAAAATATTAAGTAAAGGGTGATTCCGTGTATGGTACGGTGGAAGACAAAGGCGAACGCAACGTCAGCGACGGGAGAATATATCCTGGGTACCCAGGGACGTCGAGGCTTCGTCGAGTGTCAGAGAACAGGTACGTTCGCCCCATCTTCTCTTCCCACCGTATTAGTACCATTTACACAAACGCTGTGTAACACAGCGAAGCTTGTCGCCATTAAATATTAGGCGGCAACACACAGTGTTAGTGACGGTAAGCCTATGCTCGCCTTTTACGAGCCGCCTGGCAAGAAGGCAGATGGTCTATTCTGCGAAGGAGCCCGGACCAACACGGGGTAAAAACAGGTAGAGGCATAATGGTAATATTAGATGTAGGTATATCGGTCGCCCTGATCCTTTACATAGCTTGACCCTATCTCTTCAATTCCAATAACAGTCATTTTATTTCTAATTCTGTGACTGTGTGCTTTTATTTAATACTGTCTAAATTGATTTATTTCAGCTTTCTTTCCTTCCGAACCCGGTATGCATTACTCAGGCTATCCGACCTTGCCACCACGACATGTGGGGTCAGGGGCCGATGCAGAACATCACCACACAGAGACACGATTACGTGGCCAAACCCTGCGCCCTCAGGGAGTCCTTCAAGCCAGAACACAAGTTCCACTGTGTTGAACAGCCGTTCGAAAGTAAGCTCCTTGCAGTTATTAACGAAAGAAACTGGTACAAAGTCTTCTGACTCGAAAAAGTAAAGGTTAAAATCATTAACCTTCTTTTCTTCTAACCTTCTTTATCGCAGATGTGTCTAGCAGGATAACATAAATTATACTTAGAACGGTTTTTTTAGAGCGGCAACGCATTTTAGTCGAAAAATTCTCCTTTTGTTTACTATATATTCGGCTAGCTGTTGCCTGGGGCTTCGCCCGCGTTTTCACAGGAACCAATTGTGGGATCAAGATTAAAAGTAATATATGTTAATAAAGGTCGAAATCTATCTGTGTTCTAAATTTCACACAAATCTTTCCAGCAATTCTAGCATGAAAGAGTAACAAACATACAAACTAACAAACTCTTGCATTTATAATATTAATAGGATAATAATGTTTGGGCTAGACGTGTCATTGAAATTTTAATAGACAAAGTTTCATATTTATTATTAACAAGCTGTTCCAGAGAACTTCGTTCCACCCGTTCAGTTTGTATGAGAAAAATTAAAATGTTATTCCTATTTGCCCCCAGTTAAACGGGATAAAATGTACTCTGTCCTTCTCCTGGTTCTAAGCTATCTACCTATTAATTTTCGGCCAAATCAGTTCCGGCTGAACTGATTTGGCCGAGTTGTAAATATTGTAAGCGAACACGACTTCCTTATATATAACATTATATTTTTTATATATATAAAAACAATGTCATTTATCTTGTATAAAAATAAAATAAAATATAAAAATGAATACCCAATTCCCTTGGTCATAGCATCACGCGTGTAAGGACGGACCAATTTGGTTAATTATTATACTATATAAAGCTAGTTTTTTTATATAATCAGAAGGTTCTAAGATGACAACATAACAGAGAGTTGCTGGAAAAATGGTAAAACAACGCTTTAATCCATACAAATTGTAACTAGCCGTTAATATTAAGCGATACGAAGTTCGCGCAGTGGGCTATTCAATAATAATTACGAAGCGACAATGAACTTCTGTAGAATAAACTATCCGCCTACCTGACAGCTTGTAAGAGGCAAGTAAATGGTTAATGGGTCATTACCAACAAAACCACAGGTAGTAGTCGTGCTGCAATGCGTTCAGGTACGGAACAACGACCTCACCTGTTCCTGCTGTCATAATGCCAAATGCATTTTCCAATCCGGAGGTTAGTGTAGCCGGTAAAATTGCAAAATTGGCATAATATCTCGGTTGCAGCACAGCAACTTACCTACAACTGTATGACACGTAAGCCATCAGGAGCTTTTGCTTAGTTTAACGTCATTATGTTTAAAGTAATCTTAACACCAAAGATAATGAATTGGTTGCAGACCGGACGGTGAACCGCATGTCGTATTTGAACCCTGGGCCGCTGGCTCCGCCGGAGTCGTTCGCACCCAACAGGTGCTATGAAAAACCAACAGGTTTGTAAGCTCAAACCTACCTATTTCTATTGCGTGTGTCATAACTTGCAAATGAATTGGGAGATTATTCTTAACTACAATACGAATATTATTATAACGGCTATATATATATATATCAACCATCACATAATCGGGTAGAAATTTAGGAGTTTGGCAACATAACTACTAAGTCCTGCAACTGTCCACCCAAATTGTTACCACTATCTTGCTTTCTGGTGCTGACAAAAGAGTTGGTCTAGCTATTGCTATGTTCCGATTTAGAAGGTAGACTAGATAATTGATAAATATAGGCCAATAACATTAATGATGCGTTGCCAACCTGTGGTCCCAGATGCCACTAATCCATCTGCTTGTTTGCATTGTTACACTATAAGTACGGGTAGTACAGAAAAAGCAGTGCCTGTATGATGGTTAATATTTTTAATCTCCGATGAAAACGAGGGGTTGTTATAAATTTGACGTGTCTCCTTGTGTCTGTCTGTGGCATCATAGCTATTGAACGAAAGGACCGATTTCGATGCGATTTTTTGTTTAAAAACTGACGTGATAGAGATGACTCTTAGCTACGTTATACATTATACATACTAGTATAGGTTTTGTCGGGGGTTCATTAAAACTTTAGGATAAGTTACAAATTTACGATTCAGGATTTAGGTGCAAATGTACGAATATGGTTCTGTATTTCTCGTGTTATGATTTATTTTGAAAATTTAATGACAAACTTTCAGCAAAAATGGAGGCCAATACAACACACAAGATGTCATACCAGCCAGTGTGTGCGCCAGCACCACAAAGGCCACCGTGGGCGTGCAAGGGCCAATACCAGAAGCCATGTCAAAAGGTTTGTTAATTATAATTTAAAAGAGTATGTAGTAGTTGTTAAGTGCAAGCTTAAGTGCTTAGATTGGAATATCTGGTGATAGATTTATGCTTTGATACCGTCCACTCTGTAACGCATTTAAATAGTATGTGGTGGGTGCTAGCCGCTAGGTAATAGGTACTGCCTACAGGTATTTACTGCGCATATCGGTCATTTACCTCTGTGATCTAGAGGTCCCTTGTTGCCGTACACTTCATGAGGTCTCAGGTTCATTACCCGGGTCGGGCCACTCAAAACGTATTTTTGCAATTTCTAATAGAGCGTTTCCCAGTTCACGATAGGTTGGCCACCTATCACCCAGTGTGACCACAAGCAAACGAAATATCTGACCCCCTTACAGTACTTTGAAAATATTATACGGGATTTATTTCGTTTAATTACTGTACTAGTCATATATTACGCATAATAGTGGTGGCTTGGCGGTACGTCTACCTACTTTTCGGGGATACGGGCGTGATGATACCTACTGATTATTCCTTAGTCATTATAAATCGGTAAGAGGGTAAGAGGCCGATCCAAGAAATGGTGGCTGAATAATATGGAACAAAACATGTGTGCCATTGGCAGGATAGAAGTTTGAGAAGATTCGGAATTTTACGCTAAGTTTCCGATGATAATAATCTTATAAGATCTGTTGTAGCACTGACTTGGTTGCTATTACTCACTCGTAATTTATTAGTAATTTTTCGTAGGTATAAGGTTGACTAGTGGAAAACGTTAAATGTTGAGAATAATAATTTTAATAGAATAAATAAAACTTCCAACCAGTTTTAATAATCTGTTTGGTAGATATTCTGTTGAGTAGAGTTTGAGAATAAGAATGTCTAAGAAGAAGATATCACATGACTGAGTATACTTGAGTCGACAGACCTCCAGAACATAACTCTTTGCCTAAGGTTTATGTTGCAGAGTGATGATATCTAATATCGGAAGTGTCTCACAATAATAATGTTTTCTTACATCCATTCTAAAACAAGTTTTCTTTTAGTTGGAAGGCACGACCGTATACCGCTCCTCCTTCCTGCCTCCTGGGGAAGACTGCACAGAGTATTTGGATCCATGTGCATACGGAGATTGTAAACGTCAGTATCTATATCCAAATCTGTAGCTACTCATATCATAGCTATGTTATGACAACAAGTATACGGCTCTCCTGATTCTCCGAGGATTCTCATAGACTTAGAGATCATAGATGTTTCCGGTGCATCGCTGTCCTGGGGCCGGTGTGCTAGGCTTAGTACGCAAGTCTACCGGCTACCCTGTCATTATAATGGTAGGAATAGGTTAGAGTCTACCTAGTGGGTAAGTCGCTATATAAGCTTTCACAAGCGCAATACACGCTGGAAATAGTGAATTGATTGACAAAGTAATATAAGAAATATATTATTACAAAAGCTTGTAGATCTCGGAAATTTGTATATAATTGATTATATACAAATTTGATTATGTATATTATCGCCTCTGTGGTCTAGCGGTCCGGGTGTTGGACTTGACTGCATGAGGTCCCGGGTTCGAATCCCGGGTCGGCCAACAAAAAAGAAAATGGGATTTTTCCAATTTTCTAATAAAAAAAAAATGTTGGTCGGGGTTGGAAATGTGCCCGGTTGGCGATAGGCTTGCCACCTATCACATTGTGGGACTTAGTGTCTTCGGCTAGTCGTGGGTGCCTTGGTTGTACCTCTGCCTACCTCTTCGGGGATATGGGCGTGAAGATACTTTTTTTTAATTGATTATAATAAGTAGCTTATAAAACTTGGACTTGACAAGGTGATATGTGTGCAAATAAACTCTTAATATATATAAATTACGTGCCAGGTTATTTATCCGCGATGGACTTTTAAACTACTAAACCGATTTCAATCAAATTTGCACACCGTGTGCAGTTTGATCCAACTTGAAAGATAGGATAGCTTACATCTATTTATAATTGATTTAGGAATATGCAGTTAGTTGTTTATACATTTTAAACACATACGGCGATGGGATCGTCACATCCCCGCGTCTAAATTTGTGCTTTTAAATAAAAAGTTAATTTGTTTTTCAGCTTGCAGTTGTACATGTCCTGCGGAATGTATCACGACAGACCCTTGTGCCTGCAATTTCCCAAAAGCCGCATGCTGCACGTGATCTTTGCCTAAATATTCAAAATCGAGCGGTTAAAATTCGTTATTTCAAATTGAGAATTTAAAATACTTGTGCACATGTTTAACATTAAATTGTGGGTTTAATATTACTAATTAATGTCGTGATATTTTAGGTGACAAATTTTTTTTATAAAGCACATTTTGAATGTGTATGTGTATCTGTGCGTTGTTTTTAATGCTGACGACAAATTTATACATGTAACCAGTGTTTTAATTTAAACGATACACAAATTATAAAGTAATACGATAAAATTTAGTATTACGATAAAATTAAAGTAATACGATAAAAGTAATTATAAAGTTTTACGAGTATATTATACTAATAGGTACGATAATGCCGTTGTGAGGCTACAGTACTTATACGAATTATATTTGTTTTTCTAATTATTTTAAAATGATTTATATTAAATTTTACTACTTCAAATTAACGTCTTATTTTAATTTCAGTGTTACTTATTATGTAATCGATTAATTTATATTTGACTACTCAAACGTACAGACTTAGTTGTTTTATGGCAAAAGACATAGAACAAGCAAGCGGGTCACTTGTTGGTAAGAGATAACGGCAAGCTATAGACACTATAGATATTGTAGTTGCGGCGCTGTCTCGTAGCTGGGCTAGCCACCGCTTTAGCTATTCCTGCCACCATAATGGTACCACCATAATCAATCCTGAGGTGAGGGTAGCGGGTAGACTTGTACAATAGTCCTAACACCTGACCATACGATAGTGACACATCTATAACATATGTTTCTTACCATCAGAGCCCTAACACCATGAGTTTACGGCTTGTCAAAGTTTATTACACTCGCTGCCGTATATGAAAAAAAAATGGTTGAAAACTTTGAACAGCGCCTCTATTGGTAACTAAGACAAACACATTTTTTGATAAAAATGTCATAGATTTCGACCTTCCATTGAAGTTGTTCCATGATGGGACTACTGGGATTTTTTTCCCAGAGGTACTACTGGGATTTAATTTCCCAATGTCCCATGAAACAAACAAACTGAACGTAGAACATAAATTACATAGACACTCTTGATACGCAAACAAAATTTGCAACTTGCTATTACAAAAGCATTACAATGTTAACTGATTTAATTATTTTTTTCATTAAAAGTGTACTAGCCTAGCACCTTCACTGAAAACCTCGTTTCGAAATAGTTTACCCAGTGCTTCACACTTATCTCTACTGTTGCAATAATTAAGAAAATAGGTATGATGCCGTGTAATTACTTCTTAATTGGAAGGTTCTGTTAATTATGTGCGATACACAATACTCTTTTGTCTCAACTAATACCATTGATCATTTTCCGGTGATGGATTTGACTTATGAAGTCCGAGTTCGAAACTGTGATCAAGAAAGATGCTTTTTCACTACCTTATTGCATAAAAAAAATAATTCTCTGGTGAAGCCTCACTTTACGCGAACTGTGTCCGATCCCGATCCGAACTTACGCGAAATAAAAAAAAAGCTGACGTTTTTTATTAACAAAATGTTTATACAGAACCTTAACTAAAAATGTAGCGCATGAGCGTTCATAATAAATACATACCAGCTTAGTTTTTTTTTAATACACAATGCCTCAGTGAGATTTTAAAAAGCATGGGTGTAATCGCATTTAAGGCTACGCGGCGTTCTCGGCGTGAGATTTATGCCTGGGTCCTATAATCAACGAACCGTAATCCGATAGCATAACCATTGGTAGTTTACCTAAAAGTGACAAAGCGTTGTTCATAGCTACTCAAAATGTTTCGAGCTAGCAGTCGATAACGAACGACCGACGAAATGATTTTTTTAACTATTTGTACAAAAAACTATCAATCGTAAGCAAAACTACTCGTTTCTTGAATATAGAAACCGGGCATTAAGAGTGA
>NJDC01005856.1:5986-24938 GCA_002245475.1 Calephelis virginiensis | reverse complement strand
TTAATATAAAATTATGTTCTTGTATTATAAAAGTGAGTAATTCAGTGATGTTTTTTAATACTTAGTGAATGTATATTAGGTGTATATTTAAGTAATAAATCAGGTATGTAATTTTGTGTTTTAACGTATATTTTTACATTAAGTAAGAAAAACTAAAAAGACATGCCTAAGTTCAGTTGCACTTTGAAAATTGTTAACATTGCTTTTATCAAAAAATCCAGTTCTATTCATATTTTCTTTAACAACAGTGTTAATTATTGCCAAATGCTTTTCTTTTAGATAGTCTATGTATACAATAATTTGATATAGTTTTAGATGTGAGTTAGCTAACTTTGATTTCTAAGAAACTGTTTTTTATTTACAATAGACAATTCAGCAATGTTATTACATTGATATTATTATTTAAATTGCATAAAATAATTTAAAAGATACATTACAAATTTTCACCTATAACTAAACAAAAATTGTTTTTTACCTTTGTTTTACTTACTTTTTCTCTTTTACTTGTAATAGTATGGAGCTTTTATAATACTCATACACAGATTTCTGTTATATCCAGGTAACCAACGCCTCTGCCTCTAAACAGCATGCATGCGTGCAATGATTTAAATAACATATATATGGTGTCTATAAGACAAAGTTTTTTCTGGAGAGCTATGTGCTTATAACCTAACTTAGTAAAACAATTATAAATGTAAGTTTTATAGAATTATAATGAAAATATTTGGATTTTAATAATTTATTAGGTACTTGATCAACAAAATATAAAGAAAATTAATATCTTCATGCGGTAGCACCAAAGTCGTCTGAAAAAACCAAGAAGAATACCTTTAATATGAAATTGAATTTTGTAATAAATTTTTGACTATGTTTCTTCCTATTATTTTTATATCGCCTCTGCTAAATGACGAAGATGTGGACATCACATGGATATTGATCTGAGTATGTCTGGAGTTGGTCGCAGATAGTGATCTATCAATACAAAATACCATACAAAATTGTTAATACTTTAACATTTTGCCTATATTTGTTGAAGATGTGCAGGTCTGTTGAGACTCACATTCAACTTAATAGAAACCTACAAGAATAATAATAATAAAGAATAAGCATCACTATTCCATAACAAAAATGTGACATACACTTTTTGTTTGCTTTTCCAACTGATTAAATGATAAACTTTTATTAGCCCCAATAGAAATTTCAAGAATGAGTGTTTTTTTTAAAGTAGATACTAATAAATGTTGCTTTTCAGTCCACACTTTGGGTTCTCCTGATGGTAAGAGACAAATGTGGCCCCTAGACACCATAGATGTTACAGGTGCGTCGCTGTCCTGTGGCTGGAATATTAAGCCTATTGTGCAAGTATACAGGTAACCTTACCGTCCGGACCAGAAGATATCAAGTCATTATGGTGGCAGTGGCAGGTAACTGGGAAAGTTGCTGCACAGCACTACATCACTTCATCTTGTTGAAAATAATTTGTGCTCGCCTCTTATGAGCTGCCTGGTACAGATGCACCTGGTCAATTCAACGCAACAGATCCAGACCAACCCAATGTAATATATTTGTTAATGAGGTGCCTCTGAATCGCTGTAATGTATTATTAATTATGTAATGATATTACTTTGGCTTTGCATTGTGTAGGTAACAGAATGTTATAAGTAAATTTATTTCTAACATACAATAAAAATCAACAATTTTACCACATATATCTTTTAGCAGTTTTTTTATATTATAAAATCCTGTTGTATCATAATATGAAACACTTTCTGGAACATGGGGGTGAGTTATTGTTGGCTTTTTTTTTACCAAGATCTGTCCTATCTACGGCAACTATGGTATTGAAAAAAATCTTTCAATGAATCTTTATAGACCAAATTCAAACAGCTTTTTGTGTTGAGTCTAAGACTTACTCTGCCATACCGTTTCAGTTTGTGGTTTTAAGAATTTGATGTGTAAGCATGTGAATTTGTAAAATAAAGTTTTTGTAGGTACCAATGATTAGGACATCTACTGACTGCCTGTTTTTGTTTGGTAAAAAATGCTGCCGCATGCAATAAACAATAGATGTTTAAATGTATAAGAGAACACCAATAACCTGTTATACATTTATGTAGCTCTAAGTACTCGGTTACCTTTTTGGTAAATTTTATAGCCAACTACATGGTAATGCTAATGAAATATAGTAGCAATAACATCTTTAAATGTTTAGCTGGTTGGGAATTGAGATGTGGCTTTGATTTATTTATGGGATATCAAAGGCATATTTATAAATATACAGCACTAGATACTAAAAGGGTTCAAACACAGTACCAAATTTTCATGTCTAACTATGTGATAGGTGGCAACCTTACCACCAACTGATCACATATCCAATCCAATTTTTACATAGAAAATTGAAAAAAAAAACCGGATTTTCATTTTGTTGCCTGACCCAGGAATTGAACCCGGAACCTCATGAAGTCAAATCCAACACCTGGACCGCTAGATCACGGAGGCGATCATGTTAAATTAATGTTAGAATCAAGGAATTATAATTTCGTAGGTACCTAAGTACTTTTTAGACGAATCTACAACAGTGCCTATATCAACATTTTCTATTTTAATCATAGGGCTACTTTCAGCTACCCTACGATAACTTAACAATCAATTGTAATAAAACAAGAGTAGTTTATATGGAAACTAAATTTATTCGTCTTCTAAAAAATTAGCTCTAAATTTTAAGTGACACTTGTAATTTTAAGTGAAATTTGACATAAAACATGCACATCAGAATACGAAAATTAGGTTTTTGTTTTGTTATAATTGAACGACTTATATGTTTTAGATCTGTCAAGCTAAAATTTTAGTTTAGATGTGTACAGCAGAATACCAAACGTGATTAGACAGCTCTAAATCTAATTTTAGGTTAGTTTAGACTAGTTTGTACCAAGCGAATCGGCACCATTATTTCACTAAGAGGAAATTATCCTAGACTATACGAATTCTTTAGAAAGTACTCCTTCAAATCCTAATGTTCTCTTTGCTGAGCATATAATCCATGACAAATAAATTTCTATTGTTTGAATTTTTTTCAAAAGATAGATTACGATTCCGAGTTGGTTCCATGTAAGTTTCATTATTTGAATATTTGAGCATTGTTATGTCTCAAAAATCAAAAGACTTTAATTTTATTCAAAAGAATTAAAGGACTTGTCCACATAAGTACGTCACGACGTCGTTAACGTGGAACGACGTGTTGCAACGTGGTAGGTTGACGTAATGTGCAAGTCTACGTTACCGTACCGCCGCTACGTTACACGATATCGTGAGATGATAAATTCCGGTATATTTTTCGCCTGCAGAAAAAAAAAACCTTGTTTTAGATACAGACCGCATGCCTGTTATGCAATTTGTCTCTAAAATCGATACAAGTCTATAAGAGGCATTTCCCCCGTGTTGGTCCGGGCTCCTTTGCAGAATAGACCGTCTACCTTTCTTGCCAGGCAGCTCGTAAAAGGTGAGCATAGGCTTATCAACACTAACACCGTGACATCTGACTAGGTGGTAGAATTTCGCAGCGACTCGCCCGGATTGGTACCACCGCCCTACCTATTCCACCTGCCATAACGTCATGACGTGTTCCGGTTCGAAGGGTAAGGTAGCCGGTAAACTTACTTTTGCTTGAGGCCTAACATCCTGACCTCAGGTTGGCAATGCACCATTACCATCCTTGGTGTCTCTAGGTGGCGTGAATTTCTTACCATAAGGAAATCCGTCTGCTTGTTTGCCTTCCTATAACATAAAAAAGAGGCGGGTCTCGGGCATATTTTATAATTTATTCACAAAATAATAATTGCAAAGATAAAATCATTAACTGAATGAGCTATTAGTTGTCAGGTCTACTAGACGATAACGTTCGCACCGTTCAATAGCGGCGTTGATGTACCGTGCCCTAGCACGATGCGGCTACATACCGTGCTGCGACACCGCACCGTTCACGTTGACGACGTCGGGACGTGTAGATGTGGACAAGCATGAAATCGATTTATTGCAGTTTCACTGCGTTTAAGTCATCGTATTAATAGATAACATTTTAACAGTCTTAATACATAGTATAGATTCCCACTGCACAATTTGCACAAAGCGTATAGAAGCACCTTACATTGACTGAACGTTTACCCTTAACATTTGTCCTTTTTTGTTTCAGGTGATCAAATACTTCAAATAATGTTTGAATTTGTGTTTATGAGTGACGTGTAAGCAAGTGACAAGTGTGTGCGGTGCAGATTTTGGTGCAAAGGCGGCATGTGTCACATGTGCGGTCGGAGCGCATTCACGCTCTAACGTCACCATGGCAGATGATAATACTATCATCGAAGGAACCGTCAAATTCCGAGATGGAAAGAAGGTGGGTAAAGTTTGGTTTTGTTCTCGTATTTGACTTGCAATTTCCAGAGACTGTCATTTCATAAAAGTAATTGTAACTTAATTAAATTCTAACTATATCGGAAATTTAAAATATGAATGGTGATTCAAATCTATTCAATTCAATACTGGGCTACAAAATTATAGATTAAAGACATTAAGCTACCGAACCGTTGGACTTACCTACTAAGTGCAAAGCTAGAATTTTTTAAACATTATTTTACTATTGGCATACCATGAAAAAAATAAAAAAGCACTTCGATAGTATCAAGTATGTAATAAATCGCAGCAAAGGTGTTATATGTTAATGTCAGATAAAACTTAGTATCACTAAGTGGGAATTAAAAAAAAATTATATCCGTTCACTGGTTTGATAATAAAAACAAATTTTGACGGTGACACGGCTATGATTGCCGTTGAAAGCACGCAACATTAACCCTATACTTGGCAATTATTTTTTTTTTCAATATATTTTGTTTTTGCGTTAAATTCTGAATAAAAAGGGTGCCATAAACATGGAAAAAATATTTTAAAAAATCTAACTTAAAAGGTTTTTGAGATATAGCATGTGTCTTTTAATACACTTTGCCACCTTTGTAGACTTCTAATTATCAAAGCCCTATGTGCACTAAAATACAAATTGCCAGAGTCGGTGGTAAATTATAAGGAATGTAAACCTTGGAAAAAATATTTTTTATTGAATAAAAAACAAGCTTACCGTATAAAAAAATTAAATTTAACTGAATTATATTACAGTCATAACAATTCCAACTAAAGTAATTGACCTTTGAGGTCTAGCAGCATTAAAAAAACATTATACAAAAGTACACATACAGTTTAATAAAAAAATGGTGAGAGCAAACCTAAGAACAAAATTATTAAATAGATCAATAATATCATTGCTACATTTATTAATTAAAATAAGAATCTAAGTAAGTTTTAAAGTTTATAGATTAAGGAAATTTTGTGTGATAATTATTAATACAATTACGACCCTCGACTAGACGACATTACATTTCGTAGACACAAATTTCGTTTGACTTTTTATGCACTTCTTGCATGGGTCTTTAGTCCCGAAAGAAAACATGTGATCGAATCGGGCATGATTTGATGTTTGTGGAGTGAACATGAGTTTCTGTGTACATTTCGATATGTATTGAAATCAGTGCTTAGCACATCGGAAATCTTTGAGTTTCATAGGCTTTTTGTCTTTAGCTTCGCGGCAATACATTAACCATGCATTATCGACATGAATGTCAAGAAGCTTTGAGAACACTGGTATATACCAACGGTGTGCTCTTATTCCCGTCCGGTAAAGTGCTACAAGCATATCTGCTAGATCTACGTCTCTCATGCTAGCAATACAATCTTTTATAATGTGATCGGTGACTTAGCTTTGGTGTTTTGCTGTACCTTAACATCTGTTGCACTGGATGTGCATTAGTATAGGTACTTGATGCTGCTGCTCTGATTTGAAGCTAGTACGGACTGTGAATCTAGGTTAGAAAATTTACGATTTGATGAATTTAGAGTTGTTACACAAATAGTATCTTGGTCACTATCCGACAGCAAATAAAGATTTTCAAGGGAAGGACTTAGATACACCAGTATCTAGACTGTTATTAGAATATTCATCAATCTTGTTTTTTAAATTTTAGAAGTATAATGTAGTTCATCTTCCAAAGAATCACTTTTATCAGAATCAGCCCCAGGCTTAGGTATTAATGCCAAAATTCTAGATGTTCTTGCAGAAGGCTTAAACACCAAATTTCTATGTGAAATATATATACACGCCTAACTACATTGCCTAACCGCGTGACTCTGGCTCGATTCCCGAATGGGGCAGGCATTTGTGTGATGAACATCTACATGTCTGCATTTCCGGGTCTGGCTGCTTATTAAATTTATTCTGTTATCTATTTTAGTTTTCCTATGTACTTGTGTCGTCGAATAACACGCATAACACAGGCATAGCATTTGCTTACTTTGAGGTTAGATTCAATTTGTGTAACTTGTCCAGGGATATTTATTTATTATTATTAATTTTATTTATTTATTGAACTAAAAGTTAATGTACTTTTTCTCTAAACAAAGACGACTTAAATGGCAATGTATCTTTAAATGCACATAGCCAAATTAAGTTACGTTTGTGGTAAGTTGGCAATGTGCATTAAAAGACACACACCAAATGACGTGTAAAATAATCATAGATACCTAGTTTGATTCCGCAAAATAAATAGCTTATCCAAAAGATAATGTGTTTATGTGCTATTTTAAATAATTTATTTTCTAGTTTTGTGAAAAAATAAAATGATTTTTGCCTTGTAAGTCGTAGGCGCACGCGTACGCTTTGCTATCTTGAGATCTACTGAATGACCAGGTGTTTTAAACGTTCAGCTATATTTTTTCCAATAAAATACAAATGTTATACTAGGCGAATACAAGGAGAAAAAACAAAAGTTTCTTTTAAAATTTGCGACAAATTTATTCAACAAACACGTGCATTTAAATATACATCATCAAGTATAGGGTTAAGAAAGAAAAGAACTCAAAAGCTCTAAATAAAATAGTCTGAATGATGAGACCGTGGCGTATAAAATAAAATAAAGCTAAGTCTACTCATATTAATTTTGAAAATAAGAAATAAAAAGCCTAAAGAAAGAAAGGAAAGAAAATTCTATCTTTGCAGCAAATAAAGTCAAATGATCAGTAGCATATAATCTTTAATTTATAATTTTGTAGCCCAGTAGTTAATTGAATAGATTTTAATCACCATTCATATTTTGAATTTCTGATTTAATTTGAATTTAATTGAGTTACGATTGCTTTTATCAAATGACAGTCTGTGAAAATTGGAAATCGCATATTGATTCACTTTGCAGTAAAATTGAATCTTTTGTTTATGTACTAAGAAGAAAAAACAGAAGTAGCCGGATTGAATACATCTCTCTAAGATATCACGGATTTGTTTCTTCTGTCTTAAAACATGGGCTTCTCATTTAGGAAAATTCTGTAGAATTCATTAGTATAATTTGATTACAAAAGAAGAATATAGAAGGGGCATGTATCATCAGTTACATTCATGCAAACCGCTGTTTAAGTCACTCAACTCATGCCGTTACTTTGCTTACATATCTTGAGTTGAGAGTTGTAAAAAAACATCATCATTTGCTTTAAGCAAATGCTGACGTATTACGAATCACATATTTTAGAAATAGTGAGAAACTGTTTGTGTGCCTAATCAAAACCCTAATATTTATAAAAATAATGTATATTCCATGTCTATTCATATTACACAGGAGGCTGACCATCCTAGCCTCAGATTGACAACGCACTATTGCCACATTTGGTGTCTATAGGCGACGAAATTTCTTACCATCAGGAAATCCGTCTGCTTGTTGCTTCCCTATAACATAAAAAAAATGTAATCAAATTCCTGATAATTTGAAATCACTATCATTGATTTGCTAATAAAGAAACATGACATGATGTAAGCAAATCTTGTACATAAGCATAAAAACATACAAGATTTATATAATTTATTAAAGAAATTTTGGTTGCCGACTAGTTTGTTTTGATGTTTCTTCTCTTGACTGGTTAGGCTTGTAACGGTATAGTAACATAGTAACAGGCATAATGTAGATAATTGGTCTCGTTGATGTAGTAACGTAGTGTACGGTAGACAGAACTGCAATTAATCTATCTTTAAAATTATTTGTAATAAATTATAAAATTTATTGCAAATTATAACATTTGAATTAATTTAAACTTAGTGTTGTGATTACGCCTAGTGACAGTAACACTGATAAATGTTGTTTGTTCACAGTGGAAGTCACGATGGTGCGTCATGCGGAAGCTGTCGCCCGTTGCAGGTGAGCCGTCTAAAGCGCACCCATTATGTTTTTACTAGGGCCAAATCATTGAAATGAGCCCGTCGAGACTTGCCAGATCATATCACGATAAGCTGTTATGTCTTAATTTGGCCATCTATCATCAGTTATATCGTTCAATAATACGTTTCATTCATCGAAGATTTATACGAGTATATGCCTCATGTATATACTAAGGCCAATCGTTTTCGTAGAGGGACCAAACTACTTATCCTCTACCATTTTTGTATGTAAGGAAACAAAAATGAATTTCAAATAATAATTATTTTGGCAAGTAAATTAAAAGAAGTAAATTTAAAAATAGTTATATTAGTTAGAAAAAAAATAAAAACTCGTTAAATTTCGTCTTCTTAAAATTTTATATATTTAGAAACATAGAAACACTATTATTTGTATAATGTTACCTTACTACTAGTGATGCGAAACGGAAATATAAAATGTAAGAAGCAATGCGTTCGACTATATCACGTTGTGCCCAAGTGATTTGTCGGCCAGATCAACAATCACTGATCTGTCAAACTTTTAACCGGACTAATCGTAATTTTCCAGGTCAGGTCATGATTCGCTGACATGCTGTGATCTGCCTAGTCATATCACGATCAGCCCGGTTTAACGATTGGTTTACGACATATATATCTTTAGAAATGGGTAGTAAAACAAAGAAGTAGCATTGGACAAATTACACAAATTGAAATTAACCCCATACTAACCAATTACAAGCCTATATTTCGGCAAATATAAATTTTCATGGCAAAAGATAGCAAACAAGCACGTGACTCCATTAGTGTTGATATATCACCGCAACCTATAAACAGCATAGATGTTGAAGACCTGACGCTGTGCTGTAGCTGGGTGTTACGTCAATTGTGCAGTTCTACCAGCTACCCGGTGGGGTAGCGGATGGAATGTCATGCCACATTGTCACTGTGGCGACAGGAGTAGGCGAGGTGGTGGATCCATACCCTGGCAAGTTGCTGGACACCAATCTACCACCAGTGATTAATCAACGATAATAATACATATAAGTAGCTAAATATATACCAGAATAAATTTAGTAAATACACCCAATCCCAGAAATGCAAATACAATACAAATGTCTGCCCCTGTCGGTTATCGATTTCGAGCCTCACAGTTGGACAGTGGAGTTAGGCATGTACGCTTACCCCTCGGCTAAGGAAGCGGTCAAATATCCAAATATATCAAAACCAATTATTTAAGCCATGAAGACTACACCCCACCAGGCAGACGTTGTGAAGAGTGAATAAACTTTACCTGTCTTATTAATAAACAACATCTTAGCAAGTATAACTTCATCCTAAGATCGATGTAGAAATTATGTGAGTTCAGTATTAACCCGCATCGAGTAGAGATGGAATAGAATTTATACTTGCTACTGTCGGCACTTGGTGAAATTTTATTGTAAACACTCTTTTCAAGGTAAATCACAACCAGATACTGAATGTGAAAATAAAACAATCTTGTTTATCTTTAGTTGTAAAGCTCTGATAATGCTGTAAAAAGTGAAAGCGGTTGGCTGTAGCATAACGTAAAGTGTTAAAGTGTATGTAAAATAAGCTTTTATTTTGCTAATTCCGCGTAAGCAGCACTGAAACCGTTGTGGCAAATAATCCTCCAATTGACACAGAATGCGACAAGCTTAACTAAGGTTCCCACCATACACCACCGCGACCAGAACATGAGTGAAGGAAGATCTCGGGAAACAATATAAATGGACCCGTCCTTCGCATGTGACAACCCTACACAAAGTTCCCACATCCCACCTCCGCGACCAGATCACGAAAAGAGTCCGAACTCGGGAAACAAAAACACTTGTCACGTCCTTCGTCAACTTTGTCGAAGAATTCACCACAAAGAACACCAAATCGCACTCGACGTACGTTTCGCTTCGTCACCTAGACATCCTCAGGAAATCGATTGTACAGTACAAACGAGGACACACAAGTGATTTGCCGCCGCCTAGATTGCGCTCTTATAAAATGGACCAAACACCCCAAAATCAATTATTTGTAATCGCTACACGAATCGATTGTGTAATTCTGTGCGACTTGTTTACAATTCGTAATAATGGGGAATTTGATATTTTTATTAGTTCATTCAACAATGTTCTGGACACATTATTGTGTTTTATGATTTCTAATTATTCCAAATCATTAAGTCGAATTCCTTTTTGACATGTATGTATTATTTCATAGGAGCAATCACTAGCCAAATTGTGACCAGCTTCCAAAAGATGTTTTGCGAAATGGCATTAGTGTAATTGTTTATTTTTGAACGCCGCTATACATTTTTTGTAACGTGCTCGAAAACTACGACCTGTTTGACCTATGTATATTCCCTTACATTCAGAACACTGAAGTGTATAAATCACTGACTTATCTTTATTGTCTAATTTGTCTTTACCATTACAATTTTTTCTTAAAGGATTACGTGTTCGAAAAGCAACGTGTATATGATAAGACGACTTCAGGAAGCATCTTTTTGGAAATTTGTCCCTCACAACTGAAACTAGATTTGTACTCAAAAATATTTTCTTGTGTCACGGCATAAAGTAATCGAAACATTGCTTTCTTTGTTTTATTTTTAATTAAATTAGTAACAATGTTGCTATTATAACCATTTGCCTCTGCCATCTGAAAAATTAAGCTTAATTCCTTTTTGTAGCTTTCCTGACTTAAAAGGATAGATAAAAGCCTATATACGTAGCTATTGAACGCAGACATTTTATGTTGCCAAGGATGACACTATGACGCAAGAATAGTCGTATCAGTATAAGTTGGCTTGCGGAAGATCCCAAAGTCGTGCCTATTATTTACCCTAGTTATAGTCAGATCGAGAAATAAATAAATGAAATGGTACACATACACATACTACATACAAAATTATTTTAGGTACAACTCTTATTACTACATTTAAAAGGAGAAAAAAAATCTTAATAGATGAATAATTTGGATTCCGTTATAACAGCTCTACATCAGTACCGTACTACTAATTGGCTAAAGTCATTACAGAATCTCTAAATTCTCAGTAGCCGACTGGAAGTACCTCGAGGTAGCATACTGGGGCCCCAATTGCTTATTTTATATATTAATGACCTTTCAAAAGTCTCGATACATCCATACATATTAAACGCAAATGAAATTACCTTACTTTCACAATGTGAAAATATTAATATTTATGAAAATGCATCAAAAATATGATAGATAAAGTAATTGAATGTTATACATATAATAATTATTAAGTGTCAATATAGAAAAAACTAAACTACTACAGTTTAACAATAAATATATGAAAGAAAATACTATTAAATATAAATCATCGTAACATAGGAGGCTGCCTGACTGCCTGGCACAAGAAGGAAGGTCTATACTGCAAAGGAGCCCGTACCAACACGTCGTGGGTGATCTGGTTGTGTCTCTGTTTTTTTAGAATTTAAATGATTTGTTCGCGCATAAAATTAAGTAGCCTGCATTATAATCCTAAAGTGATTAAAATTTTTCAATCATTTGTTTTGAAGCTAATGTGAGGTAAAAGACTCAATTATTAATAAATGGACGTATGATCAAGGTATATATTAATTGACATATTTTAATTAATCAAGCGAATTGTAATTAAATGATGTAAGTAATATATTAATAATCTTTAGAATTATTATTTTATTATTGACTTGATGTTAACATTTTCAATAATTGAATTATTAGTATTAATATTTTCTATAGGTTGATCATTATTTAAATTAGTATAAATATAATTGTATTAAGAACAAATATGATTAAATGATACGGATTGCTGGTCATATTATTCGTTTTCATTGTTTAGTAAGTCAATAATTTAGGTTACAAATTACTTATAATTTACGTACAATATTATTGTAAAATTTTAATACCAGTTTTATTCGTGTAGTAGGTAAAAATGTGAAAGAAATAACATAAGACCTTGTACACCTTTTCAAATTAAATAGAGAATTTGTTATAATTATAATTCGAATATACACTCTCATTAAAAGTTAGTGATATTTCGACAAGTTTTATATTAAAAAGCCCGAGTGCTGAATTTAATCTGAGGTTAATCTGTTGTTGAACGAAGCCTACTTGTCAAATTTCTTTAACACTGTCAATTAGTAAGTTTTAACAAAAAGGCTGGATAGCAAAAGAAACATTATAGTATCTTAATAAATGGGTCATTTATTATATTATTTTATTATCTTTGAATGTACTTTAACTATATTTACCGTCTTGTTGGTGGAGGAGACAACGTATTCGTCTAACTGCACCGACTAAACGTGAAGATCGGGTTCGATTCCCAACGGGGGCTGATATTTTTGTGATGAACATTTAGCGATCTGCTTTTTATTGAGTGTGGTGTTTATTAAATTTATTCTGGTATGTATTAACGGGACGGTTACGAGACCATTCTTGGACCCTATGGTGATAAGAGAGTGAATGATTCTGGTAAGCATATTGTAGATTTATGAGTGGAAAAAAATCTTCTTGTATCTAACACAATGTTTCAGCATAAGGATATACATACGTATACATGGAGAAGGAATGATCAAATGAGTATGATAGATTTGATTTTGGTTGTTAGTTGCCTCCAGAAGTGTTTAATGGACACGAGAGCCTTCAGAGGCCCAACTCTTAACACGGACCACTACTTGGTAACTAGCCGGTTCAGGGGTCTGTTTAAGAAGTGGAGGCACTGGCGAGTACGTATTCCATTTGGAGGGCTTGAAAAGATTAAGACTCAAAAGTTGCAAGACCTGAGTGTAGGAAGCATGTATGAGAGTCAAGTCCAAGACAGGCTGAATAGTGTGTGCCTACCGTACCTAGACGTGGATGACTGTTGGAATGTTTTGAAAGATAGCATGGTTGATGTTGCGAAAGAGGTATGTGGGACTGCAAAGATGCACAAGTCTATGAATGGTGACGCATGGTGGAAAGCCTCTGTTGAAAGAAAGAAGAAAGCTTGGCTAGACTATGTAGCATTATTGCAGTCGAATGACAGTATGAAAGATTTGAAGAAACATATGCACCGTTATTGCAAGAATATCACCAAACACTTAGTGAAAGAGAAGCGTGAAAGGGAAAGTATGAAACTAGAAGAGAGGTTGGCTAACAACTTCGAGATGAACACCAAACTCTTTTGGAGGGAGGTGAAGAAGTCTCGAAGTTGTGCTTCTACCTTCAGAATGAATAGAATTAAGTCTAAGAGTGGTGATATTCTTACAAGCACGCATGACGTGTAAAACGGTCGAATGAATTTTATGGAGATATGTATGAATGTGCCCAAGATGCTGCCGCTGGGTCCGAGTACTCATATGACTCGGATATAGCGGAGGCATCTGACGGCATTATGATGGAAGAAGTTGAATGGGCGATAAGAAGTATGAAATATGGTAAGGCTGCGGGAGTAGATATGGTTACAGCTGAGATGATCAAACTTGGTCGTCCTGCCGTCCGGGACTCTTTCTGGGTTCTTTTTAACAAGTGTTGGAAGACCGGCAGAGTACCCGAAGACTGGCAAAGTGCGGTCATCGTGCACTTGTATAAAGGCAAGGGTTCATCTATGGACTGTACAAGTTACAGGGCCATTAGTTTGATCAGTTTAGCAACAAAAGTGTATGGAAAAATAGTTGAAAGAGGATGCAAGGAATGTCCGATGGAACATTATGGGAGGCTCAAGGCGGTTTCAGGTCTGGAAGAGGATGTGCGGATCAAGTGTTTTCGCTCCGCAACATTATAGAAAACCATCTGGCTGTTGGTCAGAAGGTTTTCTGCGGTTTTGTGGATCTCGAAAAAGTGTTTGATAGAGTTGTACGTAAGGAACTTTGGGACATTTTGCCAGATTATGAGATAGTCGGATCCCTGCTGCGTGGGGTGCAGTCAATGTATTTAGACTGAAAAGCATGCGTGCGGATGGATGGCAACATATCGCCTTGGTTTCATGTTAATATTGGCGTCAAGCAGGGTTGTGTGTTGTCAGCGCGCTTGTTTATCTTATATTTGGACAAATGTCTTCAAAGGTTAAGATCATTGAATGTGGTAATGCGTATGGGTGACCAAGTGGTGAACTGCCTGCTTTACGCAGATGATGCTGTACTTATGGGCTCTACATCATCTGAGCTGCAAACACTGGTCACAGTTATGGAAGGAGATTGTAAAGAAAGGGGCTTACATTTGAATGCGATGAATACCAAAATAATGGTATTTGAAAGATACACAGCCAGAATGGATGTAAGAGTTTTGGTTGATGATGTAGTGCTGGAACAAGTGAATGAAATTGTATATCTTGGTTGTGCTTTTAGCACGGATGGAAGGTACACCGCGGATGTAGAGAGGAGAGTGAGTGCAGGGAATAGTGTGAATGGAGCGTTGGGTAAGCTATTCCAAAGCGAGGTTTTGAGTCAAAAAGTTAGACTCGCTTTGCATAATTCTGTGCTTATCCCAACGTTATTGTTTGGAAGTGTGTGTTGGGTATGTCAGAAAGAGAATGAAAGTAGGATAAATGCGGTCGAAATGAGAGCACTACGGAAAATTTGTGGTGTAACGCTCGCTGACCGCATTCGTAACAGTGAGATCCGAGAAAGAGTAGGATTGAAAGAAAGTGTTGGTGTTAAAATGCGAAAGGGCATGTTCCGCTGGTTCGGTCATGTGGAAAGAATGACAGATGAAAGATTGACAAAGCAGATATACAATGCGAATGTGGATGGATGTAGGTACCCGGGGAGACCAAGGCTGACATTTCACGATCAGATCAATCGGATATTATCCGAGGGTGGTGTCAAGAGTCTCCGAAACCGGCGTGTTTGTATGAAAAGGGTTATGAATGTGAAGGAAGCTAGACAGGTTTGTCAGGATCGTGAGGTCTGGTACTCGATACTCTCTGCCTAACACGTAAGGGACTTGGCGTGAAGATATGTATGTATGTGTGTGTATGTATTAATATCGTTGACTAGCATCAGTACCTCAAGCTTAATATTTCGCTCTGGGATTAGATTCATGTTTGTAATTTGTCAAGAAATATTTAATTATTAGTTTAATGGGCGTTGCGAAAATTTGGTAGTGGGTTGTAAAACTAGCACCACCTTGGTGCTGGTTTTAAAGCCCGCTATGTCCATGTTATCATGTATCATGTAAAATTTTGCCAAAACCAGAACAAACATTATAAGGGTCCCACTCTAAATCCTTTGACTCTGATAGGAGTAAGTACATAACTTTACACTTTACTAAAATCAGTATTTGAAAAATAACTTTTACTATGATAAACTTGAAAAAAAGACATGCTTGCTGAGTTTCCGAGCCGGTGGTAGTTTTATGCTAATATTAATGTGCACAAGTATCTTTTGTATGTTCTATGTGCAAAAAGGATCTGATTCTCCTTTTCAATCCAGGAGCTAATCATGGTCAAAGTCAGGGTCAGCCTTCCTAACTACAAATAATCTGATTCTAATAATATTAAAATTTAAAAAATAATGAAACCTCGACAAAAACCTTGTTGTAATGTTCCTATAAATTATCTCGATCACGTCAACTTTAGAACTGAAAAATCCCTATCGAAATCAGTCCATCCATCAAACAACATATTACAATCTTAGGAGTTTTGATGTTTTTCTTACGATGCCATTCACAAACATAATATATAAGTCGAACAAACACCTCTCTTTTCAATGTGCTTTAGATAAAATGCAAAGATTACAAAATATTATTCCTTTACTTTTAAGTTCTGACCCATCAGACACCTCCCAGATCTTTTATTAGGTGCTTGATATCAAGTCCTCGTCCAAGAAACTTTGAACAGATCCAGTTGAGACAAATTTCGTTAGATTCGTCCAAACTTGATGGGTTTACTAGTAGGCATTCTAGAATTACGTCTTGTATGTTCGAGCTATGTAAGGTCTCATATATGTTCAAAAATAAAATAAATACACATAGGGCGTCTAGTATTTATTGTAATGCTTACAAATGAGCTGATGTCTTTTATTGCCTTAACAGATCACCATGATGACCCTAAAGAAAAAAGTTCATTTTGCGTCTCATTCTCTAAATTCCCTTTCAAACCAAAGTCTCATTAACGCACACGCTAATTTTACCTACCCTGGACTATGTTTTCTTGATGGATTGGAGAGGCTCCAAAATCTATGCAATATTTAAGTATCTCTAAGTCTTCTATCTCCAAAGAGAAGAACAGGGGCACAACCAGGGCACCCACGACTAGTCGAAAACACTATGTCCCACCATGTGATAGGTAGCAAGCCTATCGCCAATACTTTTTTAGTTGCCCGATCCGGTGATCAGGATCTCAAGAAATCAAGTCCAACGCTGGGCCGCTACACTATAAAGGCGATAAAAATATTTATTTGAATAAATTGCTGTAGTGATTACATTGTCGCAAGAGCCCCTGAACTAGATAAGAACCTATTAAATGTTACTGAGTACTCGCTCATCCTTCAAGATAAAATTCTATTCTATAGTGAAAGTCCTGAAAATAGTTGTAAAATACAAATTATTTTAAATTGTTAAGTATGTTCCGAACAATTTATCTATAATTTTAAATTCTACTAATTAATAATATTTATTAATATTTTAATGTTACAATATAATACAATAAGATATAATTTTCAATATAGATTTATTTACTATTAATACTATTTATCTAACATGCAAATCGTGTGTGTGCGTGTGCCTACGTTTGTTTGTTTGTGTGTATGCGCATTTGTGTGTGCGTGGGTTCGCTTGAGTTTTATTTGAGTCGAGTCTGCCAATTTCTGTTACATATACTCGTAGTGACTAAATATGTACCTTAATTCACAAACTTTTCTGTCTCATCATAATTATAATATGTAAGTAGTGTTTCCTTTAAAACTCGTTTTAATTCGGACAATGTTAGTGAATGAATATTGATTGTAATAAATTTATATATATATAAATATAAAAATAAGTTGCTGTTTGTCAGTCTCGTTAAAGCTCGAGAACGGCTGAATCGATTTGGCTAATTTTGGTTTTAAATAATTTTTTCAACTCAAAGTAAGGTTTCAAAGATGAGAAAAAGAGAAAAACTAGAAGAAACAACATTTTATTTTTTCTCTGTATCGGTCCGGGCTCCTTTTCAGAATAGACCATCTGCCTTCTTACGAAGCAGCTCATAAAAGCCGAGAATAGTCGTACCGCCACTAACGCCGTGACATTTGACTGGGTGGTAGAGTTTTCAGCGACTCGCCCGGATTGTCACCACCGCCTCACCTTTTACTGCCGCCATAACGTTAATGCTTGCAGGTGAGGTTTTCCGGTTCGGAGGGTAAGGTAACCGGTAAACTTGGGTAACTGTCGATCGGTTAAGATTATTACACTTACGATGTAATTTATATGAGTTATGGAGATCTAAAGTTGGAAATGTAATTTATTTTAGGAAAACACTTATAAAAGCGTTCTTTGACCTCTTTCCAATATTATTAAATGTGTTCTAGCGGCCCCACCCAACAGAGGTATATGGTAATTTTGAACCGATAAGACAAGGGCCTTGTATGTGATTACAAGAAACTTTCAGTTTTAGAGTTTATGTAATTTTTGTGTACAATAAATGGTTAAGTAGATAAATATGAATCATGTCAAATTTCAAGTATGTCCCTTAGGTGAACCACAAAGAATTCGATACAAAGTATGGTGAGTTGTGAGCTTTAACCCTTAACCCATCTGCTACTTCAATCATCAGGTCCTCGTCATCTGAAAATATGAACAAATCCAGTTAAGGCGAATGGAAGCAGTGCAAATTTGATAGGTATTACTAGCAGACATTCCAGGGTCACGCCTTCTATTCTCGGGTTTCATCATAATCCTAGCTTAGTGGTACCAGCACTCAATAGTGTTTCAACTGCTAGGTCTCACAAATACATTAAAGTAAAATGAATCACCATAGTAAGTCTAGTATCCATTCTGATGCTTACAAATGGGATGCAAATGAAATGATGGCCTTAAATGTGTGGACCGATCTCCATGAACTATAGCTAAAAACTATCTCTATCACGCCAGCTTTAAAAAAACCGCGTCAAAATCGGTTTATCTACTGAAGAGCTTCGGTACCACAGGCACACACATACACACACACACACACACACATACTTAAGCATTTTAAAATTTAAAATTTAGTTCAGTGAATATTTTACAATTTATCCTAAAACAACGTGGGCTAGTAAGAGGCAAGTATAAATTACCTGGGTTTTCATATTCATGACCACTGGTGGTAGAGTCCTGTAAAGTGATCGTTCGGCTTTGGCTCCCTCAGCTACATATGTCTCGTCAAAGTACAGTGTCATCTTCCGGTTGGGAGGGTAGGGTGGTAGTAGGTAGCCGGTAGAATTGTACAATAGCCCTCACAACCTGCCCATGCGACAGCGACGCGACCTGTAGCGTTTATGGTGTCTAAATATTACGCTTGTCTCGTACAATTAGGAGAATCATGCCTGGTTGCTGTTTATTGCTATAAAATAAATAGACACTTTTGATATGGTGAAACATGTATCTCTCTCCTCTAAATTCTAAAAAAAGAATATATAAAAATATACTATGCTGTTATCTTAATGAAAACTTTTAAAGAGAATTGGTTTTGACTAGAATGTCATAGTTTCGCTTTAATATACGCAT
>NJDC01005852.1:75619-85817 GCA_002245475.1 Calephelis virginiensis | reverse complement strand
TCATGTAATGAGATTTGGCGGCAACGAGGAAATACACGAAACGCTAATTCTTCATGATTACTTCATTTGCGCACTTTCACTGAACAAAATTGTACAAAATGCCACCAAAATTGAATAATTTCACTCAATATCAACACGAAATTCAATAATTATGAAAAAACTTCGACCATCTTTTCTCTCGATGGCGCCAAAAACTCACTGGCATTAATTTGAAATAGGATTCGCTATGAAGGCCAAACCTCTTTCCAAATGAGAGGAAAGTTTACATCTGATAAACTGCAATTAGTGGTAGTTAAAACGCTTTGTCTTGTGTAGTGTGAAAATCAAAGAGAATGATATACACGAACAAGTACAGTTCAGTATAATATCTTAAGATGTAGTTTTTCTTTTTTTACATGTGAAAAATCCCCCCGGATACCCACCGCTCTCGGGGGAGAGTTGCGGGTTATGTCGGACACGAGCCCACTAAAAACCACACGATGACCTCCCTGCCGCCCGGCTAGGAGCGAGATGGAGTTGCGTTGGCATTCACCATCTCGCTCTGCGGCTAGTGCCCGGTCCTTACCGGGCCTCCTCCCGCGCGCAAATAGGATTGACTTCGGCCATTGGAGTCGCCCCCCAGGCGTGCGAAGACGTGCTGGCCGAGGAAAGTCCCGCGACTCCCCCCTGCAGCCCCGCATCCGAGGCACTGTAAAGGCGAAGGAACCGCCTTCTTGCGCTCCCGGTCCGCCTGCGCCGGAGCGGGCCTGAGTTGGGATCGATTATTAAATTTATTCTGGTATCTATTCAAGTATAATTAAATTAAATTATAATTAAACTATGTATTGGTATCGTTGACTAACACCCATAATTAAAGCATACAATTTTCTTGCTTTGATTAGATTCCATTTGTATAATTTGTCCAGGGATATATATTTATTATACATTATGATACTAGCTGTTACTCGCTAGCTCGCATAGCAGTTAACATATTTCCTGATTAAAGCCCATTAATAAGGACTTTCATACCAAACTCATCCCTGTTTCACTTCCCTAGGGGTAGAATTTCCAGAAACGCTGAAATACGTATCTACTAATTTTTAATAAGTAGCCCAAAAATAAAGAGTTATGTTTCAAACTCAAAAAATGACGATCTTCGATACAAACTTTTAACCCTATATTTTATCCCCTTAGGGATAGAATTTCCAAAATTCCGTCCTTAGTGGGTGTCTACTCAATAAAATGACCTTACACACCAAATTCCAGGGCTGTAACTCTAACAGTTTTTGCTCAGCGATGCTAAATTTAGTACAAATATAGGTGAAGACCCGAGTTCAGACATTCAGGTTTTTTTTCAATAATCAACTCTCTATGTATGTACGTATTAAAATCTAATCTACGTTAACTAATTCGCCGGTTAACAACTATTATTTAATAAGTTCGCAACACTGAATTTGTAACTACATACACAAGTTTTCGAGTAATCTAAATATGCAACACGATAATGAAACAATGGCAAGTAGTTCCTAAGTTGTTTGATAAGCAATAGAGATTATCAATAACTATTTATCATAAAGCAAAGTTTTTAATCGAAATTACGTGTTTTTGTGGCACTTACTTTAAAGAGTCTATGTTTGCGTTAATAATATGATGTTAAAAATTGAAACACATTTTTTTTTCTTTTCGGCAAAGGAATACAATTTGTGCTCCTTCGCAGACTATGGTTTCCTACTTCCTTTTACAGGGTTGCTTATATGGTTGTTGCTTATGAAGATAATGAATGAAGATCGCGAAAACACCACTTACACATAGTTTATACATCGTTTACAACGATCGATGCGAACGTTGTGTATCTTAAAAGGTAGGCGAAATCACGGATGAAATCTAGTTTTTTTAAGTAAATTTAAACTATGTAGATTGGCGTTTAACCATAGCTTACTAGTGATACTTTTTGCTATATATATGTCTGTAAGTTACGCGTTCACAGCTAAACCATAGGGACAGTTAATATGAAAAATAATAAGAGTATAAATAAAGACCTAAGTTCAAATATAATCTACATTTTCAAAAAAATCAACCCCAAAAGGAAACAGGGAAGGAAAATTTATAGGAAAATCAGATCAAATTTAACCGAAACTGCCGTCTGAAATAACTATTTTACACTGACCAAGTCTCTAATAAAAGGCTAGATTTTTAATCATTTTTAAACTCAAACTAAAATAATTGTTTCCAGTATTCATACACTTATACAGAAGAAACTAAATTAAACAAATGCGACTTTATTTAAAACCAGGTGTTGCCTATAAGTTTGTCCCAAGTTTAAAACACAAAATTTGTGCAAAACCCGTAAAAAATTTTGGGCGAAATAAAACCAACAGAGAAATCGACAAAAAAATTACCCTCGTTTTGGATTATGAGTACGCATTAACTGTTTTTTAAAAATATTTCATGTAGATACAGATCTATTTTTATATTTTGTTATAAATTTAAGATAACCCCCTAATTAATAATCAACAAAGGCACATTTAAGTGGGGCAAGGTTACTTTTTAGGGTTCCATACAAAAAAAAGGGAACTTTCAAAGGACTACCTCGTTGCCTGTCCGTCTGGCAGGACCCTTTTTCTCAGGAACACGTAGAGGTATGAAGCTGAAATTTATATCATATTTTCAAGTATACTGTCCCTTAGAGCTGTAAAAATGTTTCACTTCTAAACCCACGCAATAAAAAAATATAAACGTTTATACCACAAATTTTAAAACCTGAAGGGAATCAAAACCTATGGGGTACTTCCCGTCTTCTCAGAATTTTGAATTTTGGTAATAAGCAACATATTATAGAAAAGATAAAGAAAAACCAGCGGAAACTGTATTTTTTTAGTTATATAGTGTGATAAAATGTTGTGATGGGTGGAACTTTTATTTAAATACCTAGTGGATTATACGGAACCCTTAGTGTGCGAGTCCGACTCGTACTTAGCAGGTTTTTTTTGCTATGAGCTGATGAGTAAGCCCTGATGTTAAATATAATAAAAATTTGAAAAAGCCATGGGTATCAACTAGTATTTCCTAAACTTTTTTTAAGCAAAAGTTAAAGTGCTTTCAATTAGTAATAAAATGCACAACTTTTGCTTTAACTAGATTGCGCTGGGACTAGACCAGATTAATTATAAATAATGAGTAACCTTTCAGCACTTCCAGCTTTATTTCATATAACTTAGCAAGGATTATCACCCCCGTTGTCTAGTGGTCCATTGTTAAAGGCGGTAACTACATTAGGTCCTGGATTTGACAACTGAAATTGATTTTTTGCAATTTTCTAATGGTTGACAAAAGGTTTGATTTTGGATGACTAGTTACCTACGTACATATCTTCATGCCAAGTCCCATACGAGGTAGGCAGAGCGTATCGAGTGCCAAACTACACAATCCTGACAAACCAGTCTAGCTTCCTTTACATTCATTACCTTCTCATACAAATATGCTGGTTTTTGAGACTCTTGACACCACCCTCGGATAATATCCGATTGATCTGATCGTGAAATGTCAGCCTTGGTCTCCCGGGGTACCTACGTACATCCACATTTGCATTGTATATCTGCTTTGTCAATATTTCATTTGTCATTCTTTCCACATGACCGTACCAGCGGAGCATACCCTTTCGCATTTTAACACCAACACTTTCTTTAAATCCCACTCTTTCTTGGATTTCACTGTTACGAATGCAGTCAGCTAGCGTTACACCACACATTTTCCTTACCGCTCTCATTTCGACCGCATTTATCATACTTTCATGCCCTTTCTGACATACCCAACTCTCGCTTCCATACAATATTTTTGAGATAAGCACAGAATTATGCAAAGCGAGTCTGGCTTTTTGACTCAAAACTTTGCTGTGGAATAGCTTCATTAACACTATTTCCTCCACTCACTCTCCTCTCTATGTCCGCGGTGTACTTTCCATTCCTACTAAAAGCGCAACCAAGATATACAATTTCATTCCCTTGTTCCAGCACTACATCATCAACCAAAACTCTTATATCCATTCTGGCTTGGTCTCTTTCACTAGTTACCTTTGCCTTATAATGGGTGTCCCGGTTATATATCCTCCTTAC
Source organism: Calephelis virginiensis (assembly GCA_002245475.1). Classification (NCBI taxonomy): domain Eukaryota; kingdom Metazoa; phylum Arthropoda; class Insecta; order Lepidoptera; family Riodinidae; genus Calephelis; species Calephelis virginiensis. The sequence continues at coordinate 81,726 of NJDC01005852.1, read as the reverse complement.
TATTTGGGAATACGAAGAAGAAGGTAAGTCTTATTTTTTTTAATAATAAACAGCGAATAAACACACGGCTCTCCTGATGAAAAGAGTCAAAAGATAACCGTAGGCTATAGACGCCATAGATGTTAGAGGTGGGCTTGTCTAGCAACTGGCACTCTCATAACCCGGGAAAACTGCAAAGCACTCTACCACCAGTGGAGTCTGGAGTCTAACTTCTTTTTGTTATTGATATTTAAGCCCAATAAAACTGCTAAAAACCGACAAGATTTTATTAAGTAAGTTATCCGAGTACACAATAATTATTAAGCATTATCTCCGATTTTCGTTTGATTCCGTTAATACATCCCGACTTGGTGGCAACAGGATCACCTTGAAAGTACGCTCTATCAAATAAAAAAAGGATTTTCCAAATTGGTTCAGGATGAACGGAGAAATTGATGAAAATACATTTTTAAATGTTCTTAAATAAAACCTCCTTTTGTTAAAGTCGAAAAATTCAGTTTTAAATAGGTTTTCTATTCTCCGATTTGCAAATGTCAAACTACAATTGAAATTCAAAAAACTGTTCTAGGTTTGGAAAAGTTGCCTATTTCAAATGTTTTTTCTAGAACATTTCTAATGGAGTTTTGGCGCCATCGAGAGAAAAGTTGGTCGAAGTTTTTTCATAAATATTGAATTTCGTGTTAATATTGAGTGAAATTAGTCAATTTTGGTGGCATTTTGTACAATTTTGTTCAGTGAAAGTGCACAAATAATCATGAAGAAATTAGCGTATCGTATATTTCCTCGTTGTCGCCAAATGTACATGAGCTTGTGTAAAAAGGCCACCGCTGTACCCAAGAGCCTGACATGACTTTACTGACGACTTATGACTGATGACTAATTATAATTGATATAAAATTTGTGCAAATTTCTACTTAACTAATGGCAAAATACTAACGAGATTGCCAAAACCTAAAGAAAGATCAAATGTTTTTTCTAGAACATTCCTAATATACTTTCAAACCATTTTAAATTGTATCTTTGGATAATTATTTTATGAAAGGAAGCTTAAATTAAGACCATTATCCGTTGCTTCGTGATAATTAATCCGCTACTTCATTTAGCTTTAATTATTGATTAAAGTGCATAATCTAAGAGGTTCATTACGCGATAGATTTTGCTATCAGATTGCGATTCAAATATTATTATTTATTTACGTACGGATATCCATACGTTGATAACAGCAGGCACACTACAACACGCTTGAGCTATACGTTACTGTACTATACTATTTTTTTCCTTGAACAAAATCAATTAAATGAATTTTGTATTTTACTACATCAATGATAGAACTTTATACTAATAACTAAAGCAATTCGTCCAAAATAAGGGATATTTTTTTTCCAAAATGAAATCCAAAAAATCCTAGTAGTAGTTTTAGCTAAGTAGAATAAACTATCTGCCTCTCCACTAGGCAACACGTAAGAGGCGAGCACTGGTTAAAATATAGGTCATTACTATAACCCCCGTGTTGGTCCGGGCTCCTTTGCAGAATAGACCATCTGCCTTCCTGCCAGTCAGCTCGTAAAAGGCGAGCACAGGCGCATCGTCACTAACACCATGACATCTGACTAGGTGGTAGAGTTTCGCAGCGACTCACCGGGATTGGTACCAACGCCTTACCTATTCCTGCCGCCATAACTATATGATGTTCCGGTTTGGAAGGTAAGGTAGCCGGTCAACTTTCTTTTGCTCAAGGCCTAACATCCCGGCCTCAGGTTGGCAACGCACCATAACCACCTTTGGTGTCTCAAGGCGGTGTGAATTTCTTACCATCAGGAAATCCGTCTGCTTGTTTGCCTTCCAATATCATAAAAAAATAAAAAATAAAAATAAAAAAAAATGTAATTCAAGTTGTCACTTCTGCCGAGACTCCCGGACTGCAACCCGTCTTTTTTTAACTATGACAATTCTTTACTTTACCATAAATATCATTACCATTTAACATAAACATTTTTATTACCCTTCATATGGTAACGCACTAATGCTTTTCAATCTTAAATGTTTACAGTAAAAGTCAGCAACCGTAAAGTACATGCTATCTCCGTTATCACAAAAGTGAGATCAATTTCAATATTCTAATCTAAAGAAACATACAACATGCATAATATATTAGGTACATTCCGCATGTATGTAAGCGGAATTCCCTTACCCGTTTCGAAATTTAGAAACAAAATTTTCGCCTATATAAATCTATTGAAATTCCGTATGGAAAAATTCAGAATATATGTGCTACTTCCTTAGATTTATATTAGCTTTGTTTTCGTCTTTTGTTCGAAACGGAGTTCCGTATTAAAACTTCAAATGTGTGGTGCGCCTTAAATTTTATGAAGCAACGTCATAGACAAGTTTTCCATAATAATGTATGCAAATATTTCATTATCACGTCGCGATTTGGTAGTTCTATTTTCGAAAGATGCAAATGACTCCTAGATGGTCCTAAATATATTTATTCATCATCCCACTAGTGGTTTTAAATAAACACTTGGCGGATCACGATTGATATGAAGCAATCTCGGAATCATAGCCTGCTTTTCTAAAAAATAATCCTGTAAAATTGTTTCGTTATATTTTAACCAAGTAATAAAATAAATTAAAAAAATGGAAACATACAGTCAAACTGATATCCTCCTCTTTTTGGAGTAGGTAAAAAATGTATGTAGTTTTTTGAAATTTTGTAACATCTTTTGTTTTCTAAAAACGTAGTATTATCTCTTTTCTTCATTGATATTTCGTCGATATTTATTTAAGTATTTTATTTGAGTAACTTATAATATAATATTTTTTTTTACTTGAAGCGTACTTCCAAACTGGTGTTTTACTACCAAGGCAGGATCCTAAAATGGTATCCCAGCGAAATCGGGGAAAAAAAAATCATATTTTAACACCAACAGAAAGAGAGAGGTTGTGTTAATTGTCGTGTTGGTATATGTGTCTGGCTGTGGCATTATAAGTTTTGAACGGATGGACCGATTTTTATATGGATTTTGTTGTTTTAAGTGATTTTTTAGTAGTTTATGATATGGTGGTTCAGGGTTAAACCATTTTACATTTTAAAAATTGTAAAATATAATATGTTATAAGTTGAAATAATAATCCAACTAATATTATTAATGTGAAAGTTTGTATGTTTGTTTGTTACTCCTTCACGAAAAAACTGCGGAACCGATTTTCATAAGATTTTACACACACGAGGGTAAGTTGGATTAACACATAGGATAATTTTTATCCCGAAAAATGGTTCCTATAGAACCAATAAACACGCGGGCAACGCCGCGGGAAACAGTTTTTTTTTTATAATTTTAAAAATATTTGCACACCATAATATGATAGAATATGATGGTAACATTTATTTTACATTTATTTGTAAAATAAATGTTTTTGTAACAACAACTTCTGACACATATTACACAGTTGACGCAGAGTCTAATTGTAGTAGTAGTTTGTGTCGCAAGCTGCTCTTGGAGTTTTGGCGCCATCGTGAATGAAGATGGACGTAATTTTTTCATTTCATATGTCGTGTTTATATTGTGTGAAATTAGTTAATTTAGGTGGGAATTAGGTTAATTTTGTTCAGTGAAAGTGCACAAATTAAGTAATCATGAAGAAATTAGTGTATCGTGTATTTCCTCGCTGCCGCCAAATCTCAGTAGACGAGCTTCAGTAACAAAGCCACCGTTTTACTCAAGACCCAGACATGACTTACTGACGACTTATGACTGATGACTAATTATAATTGATTAAAATTGAATTAAAATTTGATGCAAATTTCTACTTGACTAATGGCAAAATACTAACGTGAAGGCCAATACCTAAAGAAAGAAAGAAAAGCTGCTCTTGACATAATTTATCAGAGGAAAAGCTGAAAACCAGAGTTGAGGTAGATTAAGCCTCAAAAAATACTGAGCTTTTCTGGGACTCATGCTACCATTCTGTTTCTGATGCTTATCACTATTTTTGTCCTTTATTTAAATTGCTTATATTTAGGGTTAGGATCTAGTTGTTTTTTTTCGTTAATGATGTGTGATAAATTTTAGTTTGTCTTATGTTGTTTTGTCTAATGTTTTTCTTTAGTTTCTTATCTTTTTATTTTCAGCAATAAAATATTTTAATTTCATTTAATTTTATTTAAAAGTTGACATGAAACCTATTAACAACGAGCCATTAAAATACATTTTTCTATTTGACGTATTCAATTAATTACATAAATAATTGCTTTCGTCAATTCTTTTCATAGAAATAAAGGCAAACAAGCTATCGGTACTTTATCACCATAACAGACATAAGTGAAAACTGTGTGTATGTAAAATGTATGTATGTAAAATGTATGCATGTAAAATGTATTTCGGACCATTTAGAAAGCAGTTACTATCTTTAAAAAAAAGAATTATCAAATCGTGAAGTGGTACCCAATGAAATAGTTGGAGTCTGTCTTTGCAGTTTTACTGCCCTTAATTATTATTATTTATATACTAAACGACCAGGCGAACTTTGTATTGCTTGACATTATATATCTAATACATAAAATTCTCGTGTCACAATGTTAGTTGTTACCGTACTCCTCCGAAATGGCTAGACCGATTCTCATCAAATTTTGTGAGCATATTGAGTAGATATGAAAATCGGCCAACATCTATTTTTCATACCCCTAAGTGATAAAAGGGACTCAACCCAAATTTTTTTAAAACTAAAACCACATTAAAATATAGCAGAACAACGTCTGCCGGGTCCGCTAGTATTTATATCGATTAAAGCATTGTTTTCCCATTTTCTTTGCAATTTTCCCGTGATCTTGTACCGTTATCATCAATATATTTGTTTGTGTGTGTCAAATGCATGGTAGTGTGGGTAATGTTTTATTTATTGATTTAATGTACTTTGTAAGCATTGTTAATTAAAAATATTAGCGTTCTGCGCTTCTCCTACACATAAACTATAAATGTGCCAAATTTTATTCTTCTGCGTCCACGCAATTTTCGTAAAAAGGGGTCCAAAGTTTTGGCATCACGTATTAATAGATATGCTATGCTGCGCATCCTAGTCCTTCATAGTCAGAAAACTCCTCGAACGTATCTAACACACAGGTGCTATGATAACAGTTTAATTTTTACGTACTATAATGACGCTTCGAAATCATTTGTTTATAGTAATAGAGGTCGAAACTGATAAAAGATAACCCTTAAACTCTCGTGTAGTTTGCGGTTTCCAATCCGAGGTTAAATATTTTCAATCAAATTAATAGTATGTTCTACGATGTGCAATTACTATTTTTCAATCCTCGACACAAAAATGAAAGTGTTTGTGCGGTTACGTCATATCTCTTAAACGTCTTAACTAATACGGACTAATTTGGTGTTGGTCCGGGCTCCTTTACAGAATAGCCCATCTGCCTTCCTACCAGGCAGCTCGTAAAAGGCGACCATAGACTTACCATCACTAACACGGTGACGTCCTACTAGGTGGTAAAGTTTCGCAGCAACGGGCGGTTCTACCGCCTTAACTGTTCCTACCGCCGTAACGTCACTGCTTGCCGTAGACGTGTTCCGGTTGATCGGATAAGGTAGCCAGTAAATTTACTTTTGCTAGAGGCCTAACATCCCGGCCTCAGGTTGGCAACGCAGTATTACCACCTTTGATGTCTCTAGGCATAAATTTCTTACCATCACGAAATCCGTTTGCTTGTTTGGCTTTCAATATCGATATGTAAATGTTGATATGTGTGTAATTTCTAAACTAAAAAACTTAGTATTTGAAAAAGTAAAGGTATCTTTAAAGTACTACAAAAAGGATAATAAAGGTACTTATCGCCTCTGTGGTCTAGCGGTCTAGTTGTCGGACTTGACTGCACGAAGTCCCGGGTTCGATATTTCGACAATAAAAAGAAAATTGGGTTTTTCCAATTTTCTAATAAAAAAAGTTGTTTGGGATTGGATATGTGCCCGGTTGGCGATAGGCTTGCCACCTATAACATTGTGGGACTTAGTGTATTCGGCTAGTCGTGGGTGACCTGGTTGTGCGTCTGCCTACCACTTCGGGGATATGGGAGTGGAGATACTTTTAAAAAATAT
>NJDC01005852.1:61620-74486 GCA_002245475.1 Calephelis virginiensis | reverse complement strand
TAGTCGTTGATTTTGGAATGTTTTACATTGGGTCCGGCAGACTGCGCTACTATCGAATTACTAATGTCAAGCGATACGAAGTTTGCTAGGTCAGCTAGTCAGGGTTTGACAGTTATAACTCGAGATCTGGTGAACCAATTTTCATGGTTTTTGATTAGTTGAATTTGTTTTCGCCCAGAATAGCAGAATACACCTTAAAAACAATGAAAACAAAAATAAATTTGAAAGATGTATCAGTCGTGATAGTTAAACCGATTAGGATGAAAATTGATAGTGAGGTAGCTTAGAACCGGGAGAAGGACATGGGGTACATTTTATCCCTTACAACAGCGAGGAAACGAGGAAAAATGACATTTTAATTTTTCCCATACAAACTGAACGGGCGGAACGAAGTTCGAAAAACGACATTTTATTTTTTCCTATACAAACTGAAAGGGCGGAACGAAGTTCGCCGGAACAGCTAGTAAGTAATAGATAAGATATGCAAAAACTTCTAAGGTGATTTAAAAATGTACGAAATGACAAAATAATATAATTGAGAAGATACTGAGTGATATCAAGATCCCACGTTATAAGAGTTTGAATTTTAATTTTGAGAAAATTTGTTTTTGTTATGCGACTTTTATGGTATTGTTGCTAGTATAATATTGCCTCTGTGGTCTAGCGGTCCGGCGTCGGACTTAATTTCCTAAGGTCCCAGGTTCAATTCCAGTATCAAGTTCCGACAACAAAAACAATTGGAAATGTATATTTCAAATTGTGCCTAGCTAGCGATAGGCTTGCCACCTATCACATTGAGGGATTTAGTGTCTTCGGCTAGCCGTGGGTGCCCGTTGTATTTCAGGGAAAAAGAAAGAAAGAAGCGTTAATTTGTTAAGTATGCAAGATATTTATAACAGAAGAGATTTTAATATTCTACTTATTCGACATAGAGGACTATAATATTGCTATATTTTTCACCATAGTTCTAGTAACTTTGATGAATCACTACATAGTATAAAACAAAATCGCTTCCTCTGTCCCTATGTCCCTTTGTATGCTTAAATCTTTAAAACTACGCAACGGATTTTGATGCGTTTTTTTAATAGATAAAGTGATAGAAGAGGAAAGTATATTTATGTATATATGTATATTTCATAACCGCGCGAAGAAGGGGCGCGCCGCTAGTAAGTAAATAAAATAAAAAAATCCTTTTATTTCCTAAACATTAAGTAAATAAAATAACTGGTAATTATATAGTTTTCATTTAGAAAAAACTATTAAATGTATGATTTCTACTACTAATACTACAAGCGAAAACAAAATAAATTAAGTTCATTATAAAAACCTAAGATTAAACTATAACTATCTGCAAAATTTAAGTACCCCACTCAGGTGAAGACCCAATCCAAAATGTATCACTTCTCACGATTTTATGCTATTTGTGACCAATGTGGTCATGCTGTTTTTTCCTTTCTTCTTTTTGGTCGCCTCGATGGTCAAGGAGCTAATACACGCCTAACTCCAGCGAGATACCGCGAGGCTCCGGTTCGATTCCCGAACATGAAAATTTAGATGTCTGCCAGATTGTTGATCAATGTCTTTAGATTTCCGGGTTCGGGTGTTTATTAAATTTATTTTGGTATATATTTAAATATTTCTGCATATTAGTATCGTTGACTAACACCCATAACATACGCATATAATTTGTTTACTTTAGGGTTAGATTTAATATGTTTGACTTGTCAGGGATATTTAATTTAATATTTTTTTTAATTTGATATGTGATCTCTTCAACGTGTTTATCGTTGATTTTTCAAATCATGGCAGCTGGAAATGTGATCACTTGAAGATTTTTATAACTATTTTCCAACTGCAATGTGAATCCCATATAAACAGGCTCATGATAAGAATTCCACAAGGGCTAATCGTGACCGTAATACCAAAAGCTGCAAACGACCTATTTTACTTTTATTTGGTCAAATTTTGCGTTTGCATTTTCGATTCCGGATTCATTTTCCAACAAGTGAGCTGAACTTACTTGTACTTTGCTAAAAATTACAACAAAAACCGAAGTTATGAAACAGTTATCTTGATTAAATCAGTTTCAAATCTATGTATTAGCCTTTACAGTGTTAATAAATTAATTTTAACACCTCTAGAATACTTCAACTATTAATAATTTAGGGATTTGGCTGTATAAACTTATGGCCAATGTTAATAATATTTTTCTAAAGATGGATTTCAAGCAATCTAGATAGCTGCGTATCCGCCCGGCCTATCCTATACCTAATTGCCATATTTATTCTGTCCAGAGATATGTTATTGGCAAGCGATAACATAAAATTGGATCAAAATATCAAACTTGGACAACAAATTTTGGATTAGGATTGATTATTAATATTGGCCGCTAGGCAGTATGGATTAAAGTCTTTGGCCGTCCGACAAAAAGTGAAAAATATAATAAAAACGCAACGATGCGCTCTCTGTGGTTATCGATTGAACTAATGATGACAATTGGAGTTTTGGCGCCATCGTGAATGAAGATGGTCGTAATTTTTTCACAATTATTGAATTTAGTGTAAAATATGAGTAAAATTGGTTAATTCAGGTGGGAATTAGTTTGATTTTGTTCAGTGAAAGTGCACTAACGAAATAGTCATGAGAAAATTAGTGTATCGTGAATTTCCTCGCTGCCGCCAAATCTCATAAACGAGCTTGTGTAACGAAACCACCGCTTTACTCAAGACCCAGACAAGACTGTGTAAATAGTGACTAATGACGGAAATAAAGAATTAATACGGAAGACTTAATTTGAAAATATATAACAAGAAAAATATTTATTAATACGGAAGACGTGGCTGTATGGACACAGATCCTTTGCCTTTCCCCGACTGGGATAAAATTAAAAAACAACAACAATAATGATGACAAGCATTATTTATAAAATCCAAAATGATCCGAGTTTTGGCGCCATCGTGAATGAAGATGGTCGTAATTTTTTCACAATTATTGAATTTAGTGTAAAATATTAGTAAAATTGGTTAATTTAGGTGGGAGTTAGTTTGATTTTGTTCAGTGAAAGTGCACTAATGAAATAATCATGAAGAAATTAGTGTATCGTGAATTTCCTCGCTGCCGCCAAATCTCATAAGCGAGCTTGTGTAAAGAAACCACCGCTTTACTCTAGACCCAGACAAGACTGTGTAAATAGTGACTAATGACTGAAATAAAGAACTAATACGGAAGACATAAATTGAAAATTTATAATAAGAAAGAGATTTTTTAATACGGAAGACGTGGCTGTATGGACACAGATCCTTTGCCTTTCCCCGACTGGGATAAAATTAAAAAACAAAAACAACAAAACAACCAAAATGATCCGTCAAATAATCACAGAGGGTGGATTTGACAAATCTTATGAAAATCGAAAGACCGTTAAATGTTTAAATTTTAGAATATGTTAGTCTTCATAAATTGAATGGTTGTCAATTCCGTAACATTGAGATAACATATTATAAAATAAGATATAATTGTTTACGACACAAAATTGTAATTTATTAAAAATAAGTGTTATTAGTATTCAATGCATATTGTCTTCTCATTGAAGAACCGTTTAGCTATAACTAAAAATACACAAATGCAATATTGAAAATGCATAATGTTATTATTCCTATGTTTTAAATTGCATTTTAAAAATGGAAAAAATGGACATGTATTTCCAAATCAAACAGTTGATTTTTATACGTACTGGTGTACGTATAAAAACTAGTGGTACAAGGTTTTCAGAAAAAAAAATAAGTCCTAAAAGATATTTCAGGAGTTCCATAGGTTGGTGGAACAAATAAGTAAACGTGTTACCACCACTGCTGAACACCATGTACCATGTAGTTATCAAAACAGTATTTATTAAATTTCTGACAGCATCAGTAGAAGCGTTTGTTTTATGAATTACAAATTTCTATAAAAAAAAACATTTCCAATGTTATCACGAAACATCATGAAACGCTAATTGGAGGTGAATTAGCAACACCATTGAAGAATATGAGCCTGATAAATTTATCATACACAATATCAAAAATATAACTAACAATGTAAAAGATGTCAATTATTTCAATGTCATTGAAGTGCAGTTTGTTATTTCATTGTATATAATCAAATGCATATTAATAATAGAGCGAACATATCTCAGCGTCGGGGTCGTTTGATTATTCAAATAATAATCACTTACCTTAATTCTTATATTATTAGTATTCACTATTAATAATCACTTCACTAAAACTCACTCACAGCTTCACAGTAATTGTTGATAAAATATCAAACACGTGTTTTATAACTTCGAAGATTCTAGAGCGGTGAACCGACACGTCCGTCTTGCGTGAATGACAAAATTGCACTGAAGACTGAAGCTCTGTAAAACTTTCAGTGATTTTCCCGAGGGATGTCACTATCCTAGTTGCAAGGCTTAATGAGGGTGGTTGAACGTCCTACATGATAATATCCCCTGTGCCTTTATTATGAAGAATTACGATCGCGAAAGAGTTTTTATTATTTATAAGTCCCGGGTCGTTTACCAACACTTTCCTAACTAGAATTTTTTATAAGTTTTTCAACTCTTATAATGTTGAATTTTGCATTTTAAATTGTTGAGACTTTATTCTTGGGCACATTTAATATTTCTTTGAAGAGTCAAAAACGGCAGTTTGACTGCTTTTCCAAAAAAGTGTGGAACACGAGGAATATGAATGATACGTTACTTTTAGTCTTAAAGATTTCTACAAATATCCATTTAAAATTCCTTGCTAACTGATTCCAAAAAGTTGAACGAGATAAATATATAATATTATATATAACTATTTACGATAATTATTAAATTATAATATAATATAAATAATAAATTACATATTAATTGAGTCGCCTCTGTAGTCTAGCGACCCGGCGTCGGACTTGACTTCTTCAGGGCCTGAGTTCGATCTTTGGTTAGGGCAACAAAAAAAAAATAGAAAATTAGTATTTTAAAAAAAGTATCTTCACGCCCATATCCCCGAAGAGGTAGGCAGAGGCACAACCAGGGCACCCACGACTAGCCGAAGATACTAAGTCCCACAATGTGATAGATGGCAAGCCTATCGCCAACCGGGCACATTTCCAATCCCGACCAACATTTTTTTTATTAGAAAGTTGGAAAAATTCAAGTTTCTTTGTGTTGGCCGACCCGGGATTCGAACCCGGGACCTCATGCAGTCAAGTCCAACACCCGGACCGCTAGACCACAGAGGCGATTTTTGTATTTTACATTTTCTAATAAAAATAAAGTTGCCCGGGATATGTGTGCGATTGGCATTAGGCTTGGTACTATTATTAAAAATAATACGACCAATGAATAATATAACAACTTTTGTAATGAAACTATTCCCGGAAACGTAACTTTGAACATAGCTGTGAAACAAAATTTCTGTGAGACGTATACAAAGTCCTCGTGAAGTCATATTCGAGTATAATTTTATTAAAAGCAATTTTTAAGTCCAAAAATGTGATTTTTAAAAATGTAGTACGTCAGGGAGTTTTTAAAGCAGCTAAGTAATTTTTTGATATGTCGACAGGCCATTCGATTTTAGACAAAAAGCTAGTTACTAATATTTTGTTTAAGGAAAAATTACAGTGTTTTCCTATTTTCTGTGTAGTTTGTTATTTTCTAGGTGAAAGAGTTTCGCAGCGACTCACCCGGATTTATACCACCGCCTTACCTTTTCCTGCCGCCATAACGTCATGACGTGTTCCGGTTCGGAGGGTAAGGTAGCCGGTAAACTTGCTTTTGCTTGAGGCCTGACATCGCGGTCTCTGGTTGGCAACGCACCATTACCACCTTTGGTGTCTCTAGGCGGCGGCAATTTTTTACCATCAGGTAATTCGTCTGCTTATTTGCCTTCCAATGTCATAAAAAAAAGTGTTCCCAGTTTTTCTTTTCATATGAACCTTCTCCTGACAATAACTAACACAAAAACAAGAGAATTGGAAAAATTGGTCTGACCGTTTAGGTATGATACCAATATGATGATGACCACGCGAAATGGAGATCTGCTGAGGACCAATAACAGAAATTTAATTTATCACTTTTTTCTTTCTACGCAAGTATTAGATTTGTATAATGGTTAAGAAGCTTTTCGAAACCGGACATTACTCGTATATAAATATATTATGAATGTACCTACTACACATATACGACAATGCTATATAATATGTTGTTATATCTCAATATATATTATGTAACAATATCTTTCGCAAATAAATAATGGCCGTTTCCTTTCATAAAACCGTATATTTTACAACTAAACTTATCTCTCATAACAAGTGTAAACATCAGTTTCCGATATGAATTGTGCTATATATATCTAGTTCATTATAAATGTTTGTGCATGTAACTATACGCCAATAACCCTGAAGGGGTAGGCAGAGGCACAACCAAGGCTTCCCCTAATAGCCGATTGTACTACTTAGTCCCACAATGTGATAGGTAAGCAAAATATTCCCGTGTTGGTCTGGGCTCCTTTGCAGAACTGACCAACTGCCTTCCTGTACCAGGAAGTTCGTAATAGACAAGCATAGGCTTACTGTCATTAGCACCGTGACATCTGACGAGGTGGTAGAGTTTTACAACGTCTTGCCTGGATTAGTACCACCGAATTATCTATTACTGCTGCCATAACGTAAGCGCTTTTCGTTGACGTGTTCCGGTTGGGAGGATAAGGTAGCCGGTAAACTTACTTTTGCTCGAGGCATAACATTCCGGCCTAAGGTTGGCAACGCACCATTACCACCTTTGGTGTCTCTAAGTGGCGTGAATTTATTACTATCAGGAAATCCGTCTGCTTGTTTGCCTTCCTATATCACAAAAAAATTTAAGTGACATGTATACATAAATACCACCTTTGGTGGTAGGCGGCTAGCCGGTATGAATTTCTTACCATCAGGAAATCAGCCTGCTTGTGTGACTTCCAATATTATAAAAAAAAATCCCGGGCAACATTGTTTTTATTAAAAAATCAATTTGTTTTTTTTTTAATTGATATGTTAGGTCATCTAACAAGCACACGGGTCTCCTGATGGTAACAGATAACCGTGTCCTATAGACACCATAGGCGTCGCTGTCCTGCAACCCGGAGTTGAAGCCTATTGTGCAGTCTTCCGCCCATCCTACCTCTGGACCGGAACATGATGGAGTCATAATGGCGACAGAAATAGATAGTTCGCCTCTTACGAGCTCTCTGACAGAGAGACAGATTGTCTATTCTTAGCGGACCTGGACCAACACGAGGAATTGACAAAACACATTTCAAATTGTTCAACAGGAAAATTAAACCCGGGACTCGGGAAAAGTCAACATCAAACCACTAGACTATAAAAGCAATTATACTATTATAATAATATATAATTATAGTACTACTGTTTATTTTATTGGGTGTTATTATACTTAAGTAGGTAGCTGCTATTACGATGATTGTGTATAATATGTTTGTCATGTACCTACTTTAATCATTAATAACTTCTTAACAAATAATATAAATTGATAACATGAAAAGTAGTTAGGTACAGATTTTTATTTTTAACATATACGTAGTAAACATATAAATTATCCTTTGTAATCCAGACCGAATAATAAATTTACAATGATGTAGTTTACGATTTTGTAATATAGATATCTAGTAATTTGTTTAGGTAATAATAACTTTAGAAAACCATTACACATTAAACATTCCCGTCTGTCAGTCTGAATGTCACATCCATTTTAAAACGTAGGAAGAGGTAGGCAGAGGCACAACCAGGACACCCACGACTAGCCAAAAACAATAAGTCCCACAATATGACAGGTAGCAAGCCTATTGCCGGGTACATAATCTAATCCCGAGCAACGTTTTTTATGGAAAACCCAATTTTCTTTTTGCCGTCCGACCCGGGATTCGAACTCGGGACCTGAGGCAGAGGCCTGAGTCCAACAACTAAACCGCTAGGCCACAGAGGCGACCAACTTGGTAGGTAGATATGCATTAAAATGAAATTATTGGTTTGACGTGGCTGTGTGTTCAAGAATGCACGCGCGTGTGAGTGTTATGTGTATGTTTGTGGCAGCATAGCTTTTGTATGGATTGACTGATTTCGTTGCAATTTTTGCATTTAAAGCTGACGTGAACGAGATTTTTAAGCTACAATATATTGGTTACAATGGAGGTGAGGTTTTTGTTTTCTTAATTTAAGGATTATGTGAAATGATTTACGATTATAAACAACATTAAAATAAAATATAGGAAGCACCATACACGGAACCACAACTAAGAAAATTCTCAATCATTTAAAAGAAATGTTTAGATTTACATATTGGAAAATTATGTGTCCTTTTCAATTATAAAAGTTTCAAATCTAAAAAAAAATGTTTTGTGCTTCAGATCTCAATAATACTTTTAATAAAAATTTGTTTGAACATATATGTCATCACGTCTAAATCCTTACGGGGTAGGCAGAGTGTCTCCAATGTTAAATATCATGATCCTTGCAACCCTTCCCAACTTTCTCTACATTCGTCACACTTTTCATACAAACAGCCTTATCCGAAAACTATTGACGCTATTCTTGGATAAAATCCGAGCGGTATAATAGTGGAATATTACCCTAGATCTGTCCTCTAATTCCTCTGTGGTCTAGCGGTTCAGGTGTTGGACTTGACTGCATGAGGACTGCAATTAAACTATAGGTTAATTGCGGTCCTATTACGTCTCTTTTATTGCCTCCTTCCATCAGGATTTTTTTTATGATATTGGAAGGCAAACAAGCAGCAAAGTAAAAGTGGTAATGGTGCGTTGCCAACCTGAGGCCAAACATCTCGGTGTAATCTAACAAGGCCTCTAGCCAAAGTAAGTTTACCGGCTACTTTACCCTCCAGTCCGGAACACGTCAAAGACGAGCACTTAAGTGAAGGCGGTGGGAATAGGTAAGTCGGTGGTGCCAATCCGGGCGACTCGCTGCGAAACTCTACCACCTAGTCAGATGTTAAGGTGTTAGTGACAGTATGCTGATGCTCGCCTTTTACGAGCTGACTGGTAGGAAGGCAGATGGCCTATTCTGCAAAGGAGCCCGGACCAACACGGGGAAAGCTTGAAACCTATAGAGTTCTTTACGCCACGGTTGCCTCCTTCAGGATAGCCGTTGTTTGCTATTTTATGTCATTAAAAGTATACAATTATGAAAACTGGTTACTGGATCTGTGGTAATATATTTCAAGTTCATTCACAAGGTTTCCAATAAAAGAAATGAATGTCAGCGATTTTATTCATGCCCAAAACTTGAAAAATGCTGTATCACCTTTCGTCCCTTCGTCCTTCACGAAACCCTTAAGCCCCCTTGAGCTGTGGAGTTCCACTTCATGTCAATAATATCGCTCTCAAATAATATGGAACAAGTATCTGTTTTTCTCTCGCTTCAAAGCCAGTAAAATATAACCGCCCTTGAGATGTAACACTCAAAACATGCCAGCGAAAACACAAGATAATATCAAAAGATTGAAAAAAGGTTACATGTTGTTTATTGTTTTTATGGACACTGGATACATTTTTAAATTGATTTGTCAGCTTGTAAAGGTTTTAGATAAATAATAATGTTAGCACAGTAAACTGACTACATCGAGCCCTTGGAGGGTTCCGTAGCAGCAAATCTCAAATCGCATATTAAAACAAACTTTCTTCTTTTTTTTATTTGCACACCACAATGTGGTAGAATATGTTGTATTCTTAAATATCTTTATAACAACTTTTTAACACACATATTCCGCAAATAAATAATTTTCATTTAATTTCATTTCATTTCAAATTCTATGTACATTACACAGATGACAGTACATACATACATATCTTTACGCCAAGTCCCTTACGGGGTAGGCAGAGAGTATCGAGTGCCAAACCTCACGATCCTGACAAACCTGTCTTGCTTCCTTCACATTCATAACCCTTTTCATACAAACACGCCGGTTTCGGAGACTCTTGACACCACCCTCGGATAATATCCGATTGATCTGATCGTGAAATGTCAGCCTTGGTCTCCCCGGGTACCTACATCCATCCACATTCGCATTGTATATCAATCTTTGTCAATCTTTTATCTGTCATTCTTTCCACATGACCGAACCAGCGGAGCATGCCCTTTCGCATTGTAACACCAACACTTTCTTTCAATCCCACTCTTTCTCGGATTTCACTGTTACGAATGCGGTCAGCGAGCGTTACACCACAGATTGACAGTGGCAGTTGATAGTGGCTGCTGTTAACGTCACAAACTATTTCAATCAATGGAGATTATTACATATCGTAATTTGAAATGTGTATGTTGCTTACCGCAAGGTTTTCACAACTTCACCGGGAACTTTACCTTCCCTTACCTTACCTTACCTTATGTTATTCGTGGCTGTGAATCTCTTGATTCTTTCAAGAAACATCTAAAAGAGCATTTCTTTGACATAGCTTAGATTCTCAATTCGTTCATATAATTTTACTTTAGGTATATGTTAAGTTTAATTTTGTTTATCTGTTTTGTTATTTTTTTTTATTTTATGTGTTTTAATTCATTCAATAGTATATATTTAGTAGTTTATATATCTGTACACCAAGTCTACTTATTTTATTTTATTTAGTACTTTCCTTTTACGGGATGGCTGGAAGAAATTTCTTTTATTAGAGATAAGCTCGCCTTTTGTATTTTGTTTTTCTTTTTATTTTTAAGTATCTTTTTGTATCTAATATCAGTTGTGTACAATAAAGAGTTAATATATAAGTATAACTTGTTGAAATTAAATGAAATATCAAAGACAATACATTAAAAGGCACAATATTATGCTAAACGGCTGCGCAAATTGAAACTACACAGCGGCATCTCTTGACAGTAAGGTGTCTATGTTAAGCGTTATTGTACCTATTAAAATAACTACTTACTAGATCTCGTTTAAACCAATTTTTGCCGGAATTTAACATGGTGATGTAGATCTGACATTTTTAATTTTATCTTTCTCTCAGTTAAGAAGTTACGAGAGGACGGGGCACCTTTTTACCACTTTGGAAGTGTCTCTTTGTGAAATTTCAGTGGTAGAAACCTCAGTATCATTTTTGAAGACCTGAACGTAGATACCTCACACTTATGAATTTGATAAAAAAATTGAAGTTTTGGTTGTAAGTATGGGGAGTCCCCATATTTTTTATTATGTTTGTGGCAAAAAATCTCTAGGTTTACAGAATACATCTACTTACCATGTTTCAAGAACATATTTCTTAAAGTTTCGCTGTGACATAAGTACAGACAGACATAACGAATATGTAAAGGTTTCATTTTTCGGTTATTGGCTACGGAACCCTAAAAATGAAATAAAATTTACCTATACAACAGAAAACTTATAATTGTGAAACTTAAAAATGTCTCGAATTTGGGTACGAAGTACGACAAATTTTTTTCCAGACTGAAAAGACTCGACCTTAAAAGTTTTTCCCAACGTAAAGATTTCATTTAAACTTTATTAACCTTCGTAACTTTCAGGACATTGCTGTAAGAAACTACAGGAAATTCCACTTCTCCCCAAGTTTATGGCCGGTATTATTGTTTTTACTTCACATTTCGCCGTCCACCTGAAAGTATAATGCCCATTACTTCGTCGTTGCGAAAACTTCGTCTCTAGGTTACCGTTTCCTAGGTGCCTAATATAATGATTATAAAAGTATCTGGGTAAATAAGTTATTACATTTGTAAAAATCAGCTTTAGTAGCTTTTTTATCATAAAACATGGCGTCGGTGTTGGTATGTAACGATCTAATCGTTTGGTAATCTAGCAATTCAGGTGATTGGATTGTAATACCGATGCAATCTGACTTGTTATATGGTAGGAAGCTGGGCAGCTCTTCCGGATTTGTACGACCGCCTTAACTATTCCTGCTACCATAACATCAATCCAAAATCCATAATCCCTATAGTTGTATTCCACGTTGGAAAACAAACAATAGGCGATCAACATTTGCATTGAGTGCAAATAGGGTTGCCGGAATTTATTTTTATAAAGTACATTGATTAATAAGGGTTAGCAAAAAGTACATAGTTTCAAAATTAAAGATTGTCTATTTTCAACGAAAAAATGGAGTTAGTTATATCAGGTATTTTTTACGTGAGATCAGGATAACTTTTTACAAAAGTTTCTATATACATTTAGATTTTTTTCTAAATTTGAGTCACGAGTCTTCAAAACCGGTTGTTTGTATGAAAGTAATGAGTCTAGATAAAACTAGACAGTCTAGTTTCTAGTGGAATGCGAATAACAATTTAATTCAACTTGTAATTAAAATATTGAAGCAAAAAATATATTTTATGTGGTGATATATCATAACAAACAAGTACCTTTGGATTGGAGGTACCCAAACGTCAAATTGTGTTTAATTGTAATTTTAATAAACCATTGAGTTGACTCTCATACGGCCGCATTTAGAGAAGCCAATAATTTTTTATTCATTTATTAAGTATATATTTTTTTTATAAAAAATGTGACTTCATGATAGAATAAATCTTAATCTTAAACAAAAGTAGCATATGTTCTTTCGTTTATCATAAAGTGTCTAAACATAAAGTGTCTAAATATAAAGTGTCTAAATATAAAGTTACACTGTTACAGCTTTAAAAATTACGAATTTCCATATGAACATTCATCCCCTCTTTTTACTCATACTCCCCTATTTTTTGCAATAAAAAGTAGCCGTTGTTGTGTCTCAGGGTCTATTCTATCTGCACCAAATTTCATAAAAATCGGTTCACTGGTTTAGGCGTGAAAGCGTAATAGACAGACAGACAGAGTTACTTTCGCATTTATAATA